>WUQG02042625.1:0-10605 GCA_011317285.2 Androctonus mauritanicus | reverse complement strand
ATGTGTGCAGTGTTGTCTATTGGATTTGGAGTGTCATTTTGTAGATTTAATGGTGTTATGTTTCTATCATCATTATTATTATTTTCATTATGCTATCTTGCCTAACAATGTGCCCTATCATCTAGTTTTTGTATTTTTCTGTATATAGTATGAATCTAAACAAGTTCCTTTTTTCATTCATCTTTCTAAGGATCTCCTTATTGCTTATCTTGTCCACCCCACAGATATTATTTGCTTTTCTGTAGCATCCCATCTTGAGTTAATTTAGTTTTTTAGATATTACAGACAGTGTCCAAATCTCACATATATAAAGAATCACATTCCATATATAATTTTTCATAAATCTTTTCCTCTTTGTTGGGGGATATTAGTTATTGTCCATCAGTTAATGATTTGGTTCTTAAATTTTTGTTTGACAAGAATGTAGTCTAATTGATATTTATCTCTGTCTCCATGCATTTTCCATGTATATGTTTTCATGGGTTATTTTATTTTATTTTTTATTTTATTAAGAATGTTTTTCAATTCAAATAATGCAATTCAGCAATATTCAATCAGTCTTTTATCCTTTTTCATTTCTTTCTCCTAATCCATAAGTGCTTTCATTCAACCATCTTTACCTTCACCAATCATTGTATTCATCAACAGTAAATTTATTAATTTGTACAATAATTAAACTTAAAGAATAAATTAATCTATTACTTCCATTTTGAATAAAAAAAAAACAGTTACCAAATTAACAAAAAAAAAAAAAAAGAATTAAACCTTGCCATTATACTTCAAATTTTAAATTTGCCTCTCCAAACTGGAGTGAACATTGTGTTAAACAGCAATATTTATAAGACCCATTTTGTTGGTTATGTATATTTATATAATTAGAAATTCAGTAATTAAAATTAAACTCATTTATAACAAGTACAGAAACACAACAAAAATCACAATTATAATAAGCAAGTCTGATTTCAAGTTTGATCTAGATATCTAAACTGCCAAATTAATCTATTGATAATTTAATGGAAATTTTAATAATTAAAAATAATTTATACTAGTTTAATAATTTATATATGTTAGCACTATCTTGTAATTAATAAATATATTAATGATTAAGCAAAGAGTGATGTCTTCTATAAATTAATTAAAAATTCTAGTTTTATCATTAATTTATCTGAAGAAAATATTTACCTTAGCCCAAGATCAAACTGCAGACTTTTGGGTTACTATCCCAGCATTCTTACCACTAGACCACTGAGACTACCTAAGAGATTTGATTCTTCAGATAAATTAATAAATTCTAGTTTAATCATTAATTCAGAGAAGGCATCATTCTTTGATCATTATTATATTTATTAATTACAAGATAGTGCTAACATTAATATAAATTATTTCTAATTATTAAAATTTCTATAAATTATCATGGGGCTAATTTTGCATTTAAAGTTTGATTCAAATATTTCCTTGAAGTTTGGTTTGTAATATAGTCTAGATACATTTACATATAAAAATTTTTTGCTTACTATGAGCAGCTCCAATAGGTATGATTAAATATTTATATAATAATGATCAAAATCAATTTTTATCTTAATTGGTTGTAAAATATATATAAAATGCAATACTAAATATTAATGATGTATCTTAGATATGAAATCAGAAAGATATATCTCAGATTTGTTTGTTATAAATTGCATCTTGACAATCAAAATTAAAATCAGATTAAAAATCCAAATTTTAAATATGCTTTTGATTGTCAATACAATTATCAGTTATTCTTATAGTATTTAATACTATAATAAAAAAAAATATAGAATTAATGGCATATTCAATTGTGAATTATACATAATCTTTAACTTTTCCTATTAGATTGTCATATTTATATCTAATTTATATAAATGTGAATACCAAAATGCATTTTTTCTATGTAATAGAATACTTGGCTATCACATAGCCATCTAAGTATTATTAATTCCATTAAAAATATTCAACAACTTGATTCCTTCAAAGTATTATAAGAAAGTATTATTATAGGCTATCATTAAACATATAAGAATAATCATTAAATCATTATCAAACTATATCAAATTTTCTCTAAATTAATTTTTTATGTTTAATTAGATAACCTCTGGCTACTACATGCCCAAATGTAGTAGCTAGGGACTGTTACATTTTTTTTTCTTATCTGTCAAATTTGAGATTTTCATTTAAAATAAATGAAAAATTTCAGCACATCAAATTTCAAAATATTTAACATGTCCTTGTATACAATGTTTTTTGCTTGTTTTTTCTCCAGACCAAAGTATAATTTCTGAAATAAATTAAATATTATTTAAATACAATGTTTATATAGCCTCTGTGCACCAGATGCAAACTGAATCCTTGGGCCAGGAAAAAGCCATAAATTGAAATCAAATAACAAAAAGACATATACAAACATAAATAGGGAGTAAACTGTGATAATTTAAAACAAAACTTATAATGAGATTGGAACTTATTTTTCTTAATGACACAGTCAAAGATTTGAAGCAAGAGAAAATAATAATGGCAGCACTTCTGGTCTTGTGAGTTCACACATGCACAGAAACATGACTTCACACACTTACTCCTTCCTATATGGAAAACAACAATAAATGTAATACGAAATTATATCTGATGCAATCAGTGAAGAGAATAATTTGTTTCATAATTTTGTAAAAAGTTGAAAAAATTAAAATTCAATCAATTATTTATATCATTATAACAGATTTTTCTTATAAAAAAAATCTAAGAACTTTATTTGTAAAAATAAAAAATGTGAGAAATTTTGAAATTTTATATTATAGTTTAAAACATTTCATATTTTTAAATTATGTATTTAAATATATTAATGTATATTAGTAAAATAATATTTTTTATTCTATTTTTCAGGGGATTTTGTTTTTTCAACAATATTGCAATTGCTGCAAAACAGTTGCGCCAAAGGTTAAAGTTAGAGAAAATACTAATTGTTGATTGGGTAAGAAAATATTAATCTTATAAATTGTGTATGGGTGATAAATGTTAATCTTCAAATTATTTATTTATTTATTTATACAGTAAATCAATCAAAAATTGAATTCAAACATTGATTGTAACATAACAAAAATAAATTATGAATCAAAAAACAGCAAAATAAACACATAAAACATAAAAATTAACAAATAAAGTTAAATTGCATTGACCAAATAATTACATGGAACTATAATAAATTTTTTAATAAAATTATCAAAATCCTTGTTATTAAAATAAAATAACTCATCAGGAATAAAAATGTGTTTTTTTAGTAAATGAAATGGAAATGAACGAACGGTAATATTTAAACGTTTAGTTTGAGTACAAATACAAGAAAGAGATCAAGTATTAAAATTACGAGTATATAAACTAACATTTAGCTTTTCAAAAGCATTGTAATAATATAAATACAAAAATTTATAATCATAATAAAGAATTCTATTATTTATTGATAAAAAATGTTTATAGTTAATACTAGGATGATTAAAGAAATATTCAGTAAGTTGTAAAGTATTCAGAATCTTAATATAAATATTATTTAATTTTTGTAAAGTAGTAGAACAAGCTGAACTCCAAATGATTATCCCATAATCAATTATACTTAAAATAAATGAAAAGAATATAGTTTTACGAGTTTCTATTAAATTAAGATAATAAAGATTTCTGTATATAATACCAAGTCGGATATATAGTTTTTTTATAAGGTTTTGAATATGATTATTGAAAGTCAGTTTTTCATCGAATAAAATTCCAAGATCAGAAATAACAGAAACACGTTTGATTTTTGTATTATTAATGAAAATTTCTTTAGGAGTATGATGACATAAAAAAAAGAAAATAAAATTAGTTTTAGAAAAATTTATTTTAAGGTCGTTGTCAACAATCCAACTGTAAATTATTTGAATATCATTTGATAACTGAAGATGTGATGTATTAAGAATCTTTAAATCATCAGCATAGGCTAATACAACAGATTTAGTTAAAGATAAAATAGGGTCAATATATACGTTAAAAAGGAGCGCACTTAAAGGAGAGCCCTGAAGAACTCCTTTATTAAGAGAAAATTGAGAAGGAAATTGAGCAGTTATTAAAATATAACTGCTGCATTTTTGAATTATTAGGTTGATTTTTATATGTAAGAATGTTCTTTAATAGTGTTCTAATCACACTATGTTAATTATTATTTATATTGAAAAATTCAAATATTGTTTGAAAATAAATACATTGAGGATTATTAAATTTTATTTTTTTTTTTTTTTTTCCTATTATATGTAAATATAATTTTAAATTTATTTATTTGTTATAATATATTCATGTTTTCAAAATAATTATAATCTTTAATTCTTTTTAATTCAAACATATCTGGAAATGCTTAAGTTCCAATAATTTGATGAATATGTGATGGTCACATAATCACTTCTGAATAATCATTGTTTGTTTATAGTATTCTAATTATTGTCATTATCTGAAATTTTAAAAATCAGAAATGTTAAATATAATTCGATGATATTCAATAATATTGTTACAATGATTTTTCTTTTTATAATAATGTTATCCAACTGAGATTTTTTTTGTTCGTTCCATTACAAGAATTTCAGTTCTTGTAATGGAATAAACAAAAAAATTCAATGCACTTCAATTGTTTCAATACAATTCAATGTTTTCAATGTACTTCATACTAATTTATAATACAAATATATAGCAATTATGCTATGAATTAAAAATGAAATAAATTTCTTGAAAAAATTAGTTCTCATTACATAATGTTAAATCCCTTTTGGACCATGCCTTTTCATAACAAGAGGAATTGTGTGCAGCAATGATCTTTCTTGTTTTTTGGTAGTTTTAGTTTATCATAATGGCCAAATGTAAGAGCCAGAAAAATGGTACTTGGGATAGTTTGGAATCCTCAAGAGATCAATCCCCTTATCAGACTATAGAGTGCATGCTGGTTTATAACCAGCATAGTGAATTTTAACTCAATTTTCAAACCACTATAGAAAAAGAGTGAAATTGTTGAAAATGGAATTAAAATTGAGCTGAATAATAGATAAAGAGCACAAATATAAATATAAGGAGTGTTAATAAACAAAATGAAAAGAGAATGAACAAGAGCTTGTGAATGAAATTACAAGTGTAGGCTGGATATGTTGTATGAGAATGAGACATCAAAAAAATTTGAATATGTAAGGAATGACATTATGGGAATATCGTCTAGGGTAACATTTCTCAACTGATGGACTGTGACCTAATATTGAGTTGCACTAAATTTTTAATAGATTACAAAATGATAGTTCAAAGGTTTCTAAATATTATAAATTATAAATATATGGGTGACTGTATTATTACAAAACAAATATGGTAGGATGCTCAGCAAAAAAAGGTTTAAAGGTCTAAAGTGAGAGTTAGTGAGTGAACAAGAAATGGTATGAATGCATTGATGAATGAGAAAATGTACATCAGAATACAAATTTATTATATCATGATTCTGTATAAAGAAAACATTTAAGTCCTATACCTGAAATAAATTCTAAATCTTGAATTTCAATTCTAGAAATTCAGTAGCATGCTTTTGTATGCTTAAATCTTCCGCCACATCATTTAATTTGTTTTGTGTTAACTGCCATGCATCACGTTTAGTTTCAGAGACTTTTTAAGATAAAAATAGTAATATTCAACATGATTTATTGATTTATACCATATCATTGAAATATTAAATGGACTTTTTTAATCAAAGGGGGAAAAAGATTATCTCATTAATTTCATTTATCTTAACTATAAATTAACAAATTTATCATAGGCCTAATTATTTTGTGGACCAGATATAAGAAAATTAGTATATTTTCTTAATGGCTCAAAAGAAATTTGATAGACATGATGTGATATCCAAGTATTGTCTAAATTCCAAGTTTCATAATTCATGATATTCATTTTCACAAATTCTATAATTTTTTGATATCTGTTTCATCACAATATTCATATAAATATAATAAAATGTATCTGAACTGTTTCTTGATGATATTATACATTAAAAAATAAATAAAAATTGAAATAACATTCCCAACTTACTCAGTTACTTTGTCTCAAAAATTTCCAAGTAATTCCAACAATGCTTAAATTTAATATATATAAATGTATGCATTAAATGTTTAGTTAATAAACAAAATCACTAAATGAAATTTATGAGTATACTTTAAGCATAGATAAAAAAATGTAAGGCTCTAAATGATATTTTTACAAAAATAAATTTTTTAATGAATTCTGTTAATGGACTGACAAACTCGGAGGGTTGTTAGTAGACATCAAGAGGAACAAAAATTGCAATGGAATATGGTGTCGCAAACTGGAGGATCTCATAGCACGGATTGTCATTGCTGCGGTATCAAAAGCATACCTGGTATCTTCAAGCTCATCCAGGTCGTGTAGGTTTCGAGCACGTTTTTACGTCATTGTAGACTGTGCAATGATGTTAGCGGCTGCCACTTCCAACAACTCTTGTAATAATTAATGAAATAAATCTTTTTGTAGTTAATATTGTACTTTTTGTCGTTCCAGCATGACGTTGAAACCTGCATGCGATTTTCACACACTCAACGTGGTTTGCAGCACCGTGTTCCATTGCAATTTTTGTTCCTCTTGATGTCTATTAACAACCCTCTGAGTTTGTCGGTCCATTAACAGAACACCCTGTATTTCTGAAACTGCAGAATTTGAAACTATGTAAATAGGGGACCCACTGCACATAAAAGATAAAAAAACAACATAAGGAAACAGTGTGAATGTTCTAAAAACATTATTTGAAATGAGTGATATAAATTATGCACCAACTACTTATATAATAAGCCCTTAATTATCAATTATTTATAAAACTGTAATCATCATACGACGTTTAAAGGGTTAAATCACAACATTCATATTCTATTATATAAAAACAAGATTTATTGCATGCATTAAATTGCAGTGTATATATGGAATTTTTTAGATGAAAATGCTTGTCATGACAATTACAGAATAATAATCATATATTAAGGTTAACATGAATTTTGAATTTAGATAAAGTAAGATTTAAAATATTTGATCTAATAGGTTCAATTTGAAGATCATTATCGTATAATTGTTAATGATATGATAGTATATTCATATGATTTAATTGCTCTTGTGATCATATGATCACTTTTCATAAATTATTTAAATTATTTTTCAGGATGTACATCATGGAAATGGTATACAACAAGCATTTTATGATGATCCACATATTCTTTACATTTCTCTTCATAGACATGATGATGGAAATTTTTTCCCTGGCACTGGACATCCTCAAGAAGTATGTGATAATACATAATACTATTTTGTTTTACTATATTCTATAATAAAGTTCTCGCTAAATTTACAATACCATTTGATTTCTGAACATGTTTTAGATTATTTATTTTTCTGGATTATAATATGATTGCAATTGTATTCAAGATTGCTATTATGTTTTATTCTAAGAAACACTGCAATGGCTCTAAGCCAAATACAATAATTACTGAGTCTTATTACAGGAATCATTACAAAGATGTACTGAGTTGAATTTTATAATGAAAAAATTATTAATCTGACAGTTATTTTTTAGAAAAATATTCAATAGGACACCAATTGTCAAATTCGAAACCTCAACTCTAATTAATAAAAGAACTAAAGCAATTTAAAAATTGCAAAAATCTACTGAAAAGCATTATTCTCATTCTCCTCTTCCTCTGCAGACAACTTCTATGCATTGCATTGTTCAGTTAATATCAATGGAATTTGGAACATAGGTATTTTTTAAATTACTTTGAAATCCCCTGAAAATTTCAATACAATCTGATCAAAATAAAAGGAGGAAATGGGGTCCATTTTCCATAAACATCTGCATATATTGTATTGTTTAATCACTTTTTAAACAAATTTGAAATATAGACATATCCTAGCTCAATTAAAATCTAAAAATTTTAGTCCAATTGGACTAAAATTGGTATATTATATTAGAAGAGAAGATATATTTTCTTATAGTCACTTTCTTAACCAACTCTGCCTTCAAACAAAAAACCATTTAAAATCTTTTATTCTCCAAGTTTATTTCAAGTTAAAAGTCTAAATTATTTTCACTCCTCATCAGTACATTTGATTTTCTATATTAATTTACATAGTACTCCATATTTATTTTTCAAGCTGTCATTATAACATTTTTTTTTTATTTCACAGTTAAACCTTATGTTCCTTATTCATTTTAAGTTCTTAATTCCAATTACATTCTGTTGATTTATCTTCTTTAATATTATATAAAATAATTTTTAAAATTTTGTAAAAATATGGAAAGGAATTAGAAGAGGATTTTCTTCTCTAAAATATTTCTGTATGCAGGGACAGCTCATCCATAGGCATTGCAGAACTGCAGCATCCCCAATTTTTCTCAATATATAAATATATTTATTAATTTATTTATATTTGCTTGTAATATTTGATTTTATCATCAACAATCCTATACAATTCTCTTATTTTGTATAAAAAATAATAAAAATCTATTTTGTAGCACTTAGGAGAGTGGAGGATGCTAGTTGCATTGTCTTTATTACAGTGCTGTATTGCTACTCGTGCATGCTCATGAAAGCATATGCACATCATAGTGACATTTGTGAATGCGAGCTATTAGCATAATGGGGCACTGTCCATTGTACAGTTCCACTGCAAGTTGTGTTAGTAGTGGTGTATTCATTTGTAGTACTTATCATGTTTACTCCATCTCTTTAAATATTTGGACATTACAATTAGACGTAACATTTTGAATTATACTAAACTGTATAATTTTATTGACAATGAACAATATTTTTTCATTTTTTTTTAAATTTTTACCATAATTTTGCTATTTTACTCAAATACTTATACCCTATATTTACAGTATGTATGCATATTTTGCATGATATTTTGAAAGTTGCAACACCCCAAGATTTCAAGTCACGTGCCATCACTGTCTGTAGCTCACATCATTCAACTGATTTTGAACAAATCTGGACTGTAATTGTTCTTTGTTTAAGGATTTATAAAAAAATACAGCTGAATAGGGTCAAAATGATGGAAATAGATTTTTTTATTATGAATTCTTTTATTGGTCATTTTGTTCAAGTAATTTTAATTAAATTTGATATGTATGTGTTTAATATTTTACTAAATATTTCCTAAAAATTTTGATTCAATTGGATTAAAAATAAAAAAGTTCTTTAATGACGTATTAACATGTTCTTAGTATGTATCACTTAGGAAAATAGTTTTCATCTAAAAAATAATAATGTCTAATCAAACACATTTAATATGTAAAAGTAAGCAAAGTATATTACTAAGAAATTAGGATACTTATTAAAATTTAGATGCAATTACTTAGTTTATGATTTAAGAAAATAATAGCATCAACTAAAATAGTTGTCTAAATTTTAACAAATATCTTAATTTTTTGGTACTTGTAATTGGCTAATTTTTTTTTTTTTTACATTTTGAATGTTTTGATTGGATCTAATACATTATAGACACCAACAATTTATTCATATATATATATATATATTCACTTTATAAATTTAAAATAAAATAATGAATTTTTGATTTATGAAGTGCAAATTTCATTTACCTTTGACAATAACTATAAAACTATTGATTTTCTTTAAATTGTTGATGTTTATAATGTATTAGATCCAATCAAAAACATTCAAAATGTAAAAAATAAATTAGCCAATTACAGTACTAAAAAATTAAGATATTTGTTAAAAATTTATTAAATATCACAATATCACATTAAAGTTATCATTGTGAAGAATAAATGATTTATCTTTTTCAGAAATATTCATTCTGGATTGAGATGAATATAATCCAAATGATCTAAATCTAGATTATTTTCAGTTTTGGATTTGGAACTGCTGCAATCCGCCCAAAATTGGCTGGTTAAATTAGTCGGCAATTTATCCTAGAGATTTGACTTTGTGCAATGCAGTAAGCTAAATCTGCAGATTAAGATTCATGCAATTGGCTCTAAATGTGTTAAATAAAAATTGTTTTGTAAAAGCACTATGTTATATAAGGGTTTTTGCAATTTTCTAATCGTGTTAGAGCGAAACCATGTTATATGAGGGCTATCTGTAGTTTCCTTGTGTTTTCTAAAGATATTTTGTTTTTCTTCAGTGAGAGAAAAATTAATTCATTACTGAAACAAACTTGAAAGATAGTGATATGAATATTTAAGTGAAATAGCATTATATTAGCTCATATTTTGACTTCAACCCATAATATTAAACATTATATACTGTAATCAGGGCTGGGGAGCTGGCTTGAAATAAGTTAGTCTCCGGCATCGGCTCCAGAGATAGTTTATTTCAGCTGTGGCTCCAGCTCCTGAGTCATTGTTTTAAAACTGAGACTTTGGCTCCAGTTCCGGCTCCGGCTCCATCATTATAAAAGTTTTTTGATATTGTAAAACTATATGTTGGTTTTTGATATGACTGCTACCATGAAACATCAGCCCAAATGCAGTTTCGTAGCTGTGGGACTCAAAACTTTAAGTACAGTATATGCATTTTA
>WUQG02042614.1:0-10606 GCA_011317285.2 Androctonus mauritanicus | reverse complement strand
GACGCTTGTGATTGCGAAATGGTGTGCCCAGAGCATTGCACCTGCTATTACGATCAGAGTTGGAATACCAACATAGTTGATTGTAGTAGTCGCGCCCATACTACAGTCCCTAGAAGGATACCTATGGATGTAACAGAACTTTACCTGGATGGTAATGATATTCCTTCACTGTCCAGCCATACTTTTATAGGGAGGAAAAATATGAGAGTGCTCTTTCTTAATCATAGCAACGTTCACATAATCAATAATCGAACTTTCAATGGATTGAAATCTTTGCAGATGCTATATCTACAAAATAATAAATTAGTGATGCTGCACGGTTTCGAGTTTGAGAGATTGGTCAACTTACGAGAATTGCATCTCTCCTATAACCATCTAACTGCCGTTTCCAACAACACCTTTTCCTCTTTAAAATCGCTACAGATATTGTATCTTGACCACAATTTCCTGGCAGAGTTTCAAGTGTGGCAGCTGCGTCTGAACCGACAACTACGAGATATTCGACTATCACATAATCCGTGGTTATGTAGGTGCGACTTCGTGGAGGATTTCTCCAACTGGTTGCAATACATAGAACAAGAAATTGCTGATTTAGAAGATCTTCAATGTTTCTATAATGACACTACTAGCGTAGCACTGGTAGAATTCAACACCACTACTTGCACCAATTATACTGCCACCAGTTACGTTCAAACTCTACAGTCGCAAGATTTTATGCCGATTGTTGTTGTAATAGCATCCATATTCGCTCTACTTCTTTTCGTAATAATCATAGCCTGCGCCTACAGAAGACGAGTTAGCAGGTGGATGTATACCCGTTATGGCCTGCGCCTGTTTAAAGAGAGGGACCAAGAAGAGAAGCTATTCGATGCTTTTCTCTCCTATAGTAAAAAAGACGAAGTGTTTGTCAGCGAAATATTGGCTTCAGAACTCGAAAATGGTGAGCCACCTTATAGATTGTGCCTTCACTATCGTGACCTGCCTTCAGGTGGTTACTTAGCAGACGCGGTTTTCGAAGCGATAGAGAGTAGTAGAAGGATTATAGTTCTACTCTCAGAGAACTTTCTCAGAACGGAATGGAGCCGCTATGATCCAAAATCTACACAGCACAACATGCTCAGGACTTGTAGAAGTAAGTTGATCCTCATCTTTTGCGGTACTTCCCCCAGAGACATCGACCCCGAGTTGAAGGACTGTTGTAAATCAGGAACTTTACTTCACTGGGGGGAGAAAAGGTTTTGGGAGAAGCTCCGATATGCCATGCCTGACGTTAGCGGGCGTAAAGGTGAGAGGAGCAGGCCAGACGGCCCCATAGCTGTTCATATCTAATGTACAGTAGAGTAAAGGTATTTATGCACCTTAGCTATGCAGATAGAGTTTTTAGCAGTTGCTTTTGTTTGTAAATCTGGGAGAATCGATAACTCGCCCCCACTACACTAGTATTACTCATTCAGCGGGTTTTTTTTAAAGTATGGCTACATTACTTGACGCGTTAGAAAGGAGACAGACATCTGGTCGATGAGTGAACATGCAGATTATTTTTCACCAGAAGTCCAGCTTCTACATAGACACCATCCTTGTATATAACAGTAATGACTGTGTCATGATCATAATTGTTATCATCAGATTGGCTCTTTTGTAAGAAGAAAAAAGTTTAACAACTTGTAAAAAATAAAGAAAATTGGATCAATCGAATTGTTTTGCTTTCTTCTTTCATGAGATAAGTTTTGATAAATTCGTAATTTGTTCATTGATAAACATTTAAATTATTTAACCAAATTTTGAGATTAGCCAGAAATTTTACATTCGTTTTTCTTTTATTTGGACTGAAAACCATTCCAAAATATTTCTCTCTTTTGATAAAACCTTTTCATAGATATTAGAGTTAGTTCTTTTATTAATTTTTTTCAAGAATATTAAAGAAATACTCCGCCCAATAATCTTTGCAACAGGACATTAAGGATTTTCATGTAACAAATTACTAGAAGGAAAGTAATTTTAAAGCTATTTGTTGGCTCCTATTTGAGATCTAAATTAGGCTTTCTATAAATATATAAAAGCTTATGATGCTCTTTACTCAGCAATACATTTAGAAATAACCTTTTATTTTCTAACATTACAGAATTATCAATTGCTGTTTCACTAAACGTAGGTGTCAAGAAAAGGATAGTTTCTGTTAGAACAATTTCCCGTTTTCCACTTACCTGATTCCGTAAACGGAAGAGGGTGGTAGTTAATGATTAAACTACGATTTAAATTTACAATCGTGTCTGACAGAGCGGAAAAGCAGTTGAAGCCAATTGCTTCAGACAAATGTATCCACTTCCAGAATTACAAATTCGTCACAGCTTTAGAAATAAATCCATCTTCGTCACGACAACTTCCTACAACATTTGTTGCAGTAGCACGTTGTCTGAGATTACTACAGAATTTAATGATGATGTGACTACAGCATCAGCGATTTCGTCCAAAACTGGGTTTCCAAATAACTATCTCTCGACTATTTCTGTATTAAGTCCGTTTAAGATGCTAAAACTGGTGTAAAATAAAAGTTAGAACTATTTAGAACATAAATTTTTCCGAATTTTTAAATCATTAAAGTATATAATTTTATGAAATGGAATTTTCTAATTGACTTCTTATCCCGAAGTCTAATGTGACAATTAGACAACAATAATAAACTTTAAAGACTTTTCGACGACTCTTCTTAAAGGAACGAAGATTTAAACAATAGATTTTGGTAATTATGCAGTTATCGAGTTTAATTTTTTACCTACTCTATTTTAGTCTGGTTGTTTTGTTTGAACGAATTTTCAATAATTTACGACTAAGTTCTACCTATCACCAGAAAGAAAGATTTTCAGTTAAAACAGAAAACAAATGGTGGAATTTCTCATGGCATAATATAAAATAAGACATAAACAGCATAATATTTCAAAGTACAAACCGTTTTATGTATACATCACTAAAAACTATATAGGTAAAAATAAATAAATAAATATAATAAAGAATCAAAATTAAAAAAGTTCTTAAACCTTTATATTTTTTCAATTTAATAAGTTTAGTTTCGGATAGAAAAGGGGCAAAATATAATTACTTTGAAAAAAACTGACCTGCCGAAAGAAAAAGTGCAGCAAAGTATAAAGTAGAAACAAAGCAAGTATGGAAGTTATTACAGAAGATTCCATTGGATCAGAATCGAAATTGCAAGCAATATATCTAAAGTATCGGTCGGTTGAAAGCAATAAGCATAGTAATTACTATTTTTACCTTTAGCAATTTTTCTTCTTCTTCAGGCTTTTTACTTATATTTATATAAAAATCTACTTTCTCAATTTGTTATTGGTCTGTTATAAAATTGCAAAAACGTCTCCGCTCCGACCGATTTATGTTGCTTCTACTTTTATACCAATGAACCACCCAAAACTTCACCGTGTAAAAAAATTTTAACAAATTTGCTCCTTTCAAATTTATGTTTGATTTAACCTTTAGGTCTATGTTTACTCTCAGTTTGATGTAGACATTTGAAATTAATCTTTCCAATGATAATATTTACAAAATTACACGAAATAGCGGAATTTATATGACTACGGTTTAATTGTTTCGTTTAATTGATAACTTAAGTAAATTATTAAGCGTGTTTTCAGACAACCGCCAACAAAATCAATTCTGCTTTTATATTTATTGAAGACAGGTACCCGTTAAAATTAATGTCATTTAAAGAAATAACAAAATATTCTGTTCGAAGTCTGTGATATTTATTCGAAATTGAATAATTTCAGTACATTTTGTCATATAACCACACTGCAAAATGTAAATAAATGAACACCTACACTCCACCCCACTAACGGCCACGCTAGTCTGTTAGATGGCACCGATATTCATTTTCATTTTGTTTGACTAAATATCAAAACTTACCAGGGAAGCGTGTGTTCATACCTCAGCCCAATACACAAAGAATAATTTTATTCGAAATCTCGATAAGTAAATTCATTTCCGGTTCGCTTCACATCACTTTTTCTCTTATATTTTTATGAATGCTTTCAGTAGTGTGCTTAATTGCCTCTTGGCAGAGAGAGAGAGAGAGAATGTATTTTCTTTTTTTTCGATTGTAAGACAACAGCAGCACTTCTCTCCATACATCTATTGTTATCCTACAAAAGGAGCATGTAGAGGACAAGAGGCAACAATGAAGGCTGATGTCTCTATCACATGCTGCGTGACTCCTTCCTACTCCCTAATTATCTTCCCCTACCTCATTATCAATTAAAGCAAAGCAACGAATTTAATAAAAAAAAGAAAGAATTTCCCCCCTCCTAAATTATTGTATCAAGAGAAAATGATTAAAGAAGTAAAGAGATGATTGTTTACATATCCTGAACGGTAATCCAATACGAGAGTAATTTCATTCCATGTTACAACCATGTAATAAGACAGTAGCGATACGTTATCTGATTCTTTTCAAATCTTCCAGGATCAATCAATTGCCATGTGAATCAGCTTTTATGTCTACCCACACTCCGCCCAATAATTTATAAAAATGTTCCGATTTTTAATTATGTAGATTCTTTCTCGATGCTTTAAATAAACTAAGATTTTGTGTAAATAAATAGTTTTGACTGTCATAATACATATTTAATAACATATCCTTAATACTGTAGAACAATATTTCTTTTTAAACTCGGAATAATATTTATTCAGAACTGTGACATCCCATTTTTAAGATGAAAATGCAGATCTAGCCGTAAAAAAAAATGTTACATACGAAATATCGAGTTTGTTTTACTATACGGCCTATACCGACCGAGAGAAATATTCTTATTTTTGCAAAAGAGAATAGTTATTTTTTTCCCCCGTGTAATATACGAGAAAGGAAGTCTTAAGATCCCCTTATCAATTCTCAAAATCTAGAAAAACAGCACGAAACGAATTCTCTTATAAGGATATCATTTATTTATTCTTTCACCAACAATAGCCATCCCTTTAAAGAGGAAAAAGTGCAGTAATGGCGAGTACAACAAAGCTGGTTGCTTCTATGTAAAACACGACAGCGATCAGCGCAGTTTAATGATGCATATCCACTCTGCACTAACCTAGTATTACCCAGAATGCCATTGGTGGGGGTGAAGATCGAAAAACTCAACCTTATTGTGTAGTGACTCATCCATCATTGCTTTGCTTCCTTTTTTTTCATACTACCAAATCTAAAACAAGGGTGTTTCTATCATTGTGTACACATCTACGACAGATGCATCGAAGTCTTTTGTACCTTTAATGGGCCTTCTTCGATAACGAGCTAAATTGTTTGGCCCTTAAATTACTTTGCTTTTACAATCGATACATCCGAGGCTATTCATTCGGGACAAGTTACTTCTCTTGATAAATTCATCTGAGATTGGAACATCTGAGTCAGAATAGCCCTATTGAAATTGCTTTATTCCTAGCAAGGTATGTCTTCAAAAATATCCTTTCGCAATTTTTTTTTTTTTTTTTTTTCCTGTCTAAATGAAGAAGTATGATACGCTACGCCATCAAGGCTTCTTACGGATAATAAATCCGATATTTAGAGTGTAGTAGAATGAGTAAAAAATAAAACTGAAAATGAAATCCATTCGTGATTTCTTTCCGAATTTTGGAACAGAAAAAAAAAAAAAAGTCAAATATCTTCTAGTACTCAACATGCGTGATTTACACTAGAATAAGAAAAATTTATGGAGGGTGAAGAGAGTAAAGTCAATGTAATGTATAAGGAGCGAAAGAAAAGAAGAATCAAAAATCTCCAAGTTTACTTCACCGGCCTGCTTGTTAAAGATAAGCTTTAATGACTGACTTTAACCGGATGCTAATTCCGAACACTTTAGATTTTTTAAAAGTTTTCTAAAAAAAATATACACACACACATATATATATATATGTAGCTCCTATATATCGTGTTGTGTGTCGAGGATGGCCAGTAACATCCAAGCAGTTAAACACGCTTAGAGAATTAGGAATTATTTACATATCAAATAAGTGCATTAGCAAATAGCTTGTTTAGCTTTGTAATCCTTTGAGAGACCTCATAATTGACAGACAAGCGAATCGAAATTGTAATCCGAACTAATTTCTCCTTTTTTTTTATTTTTTTTATTTTTTATTTTTCCTTCTTTCCGCTCTACAATCCATTCGTGTGGTAGATAATGAAACTTTATGGAGTAGAACTCGTAGTTTGGGAATCCAGAAAGGGGGAAAACAAATCATCAAGTATTAACCAGTAAATGTAAGTTCACTTCATTTGTTATTATTTCTCTTATTCGTGATTTATAAATTAGTTTAACTATTAAACGATTAAATATTTAAACTAAGTGAAATGTAAATAAATAATTTACGTCATTACAATTTTTTTTTTCTCCCAGTTTACCTTCATTAAAATTGTAAAATTTACCTTTATCGAGTACCGTAATGGTTTATAATTATGTAGTTTCGGTGGATAGCGTGGTTTCCGATGCTTGCGTTTCCATAGAACTAGAGAATAATAATCATTAAAAAAAAAAAAAAAGATATGTACTTAATATGAAGACGAATTCGGGTATAAAATATATACAGTGTAACAAATCTTATTTGCTACATTCTACATTTAAAACTCATGCAGGCTTACGTTACGTATATATTTATCTGAACGTTGGCATGGAAATATACATTTTGTACATAGTATAATCGATATTTACATTATATAAACTAGCGGCTACAAATATACAATAAACAAGAATGAAGTGCAGTATAAAACGCTTGCAATCTGCAGAACAAAATCTGCATTTGTGATTTGGAGAGCAGAAAAAATATATTTTTATATATATATTTATGAACTGAAACGAATATTATGTTTACTGTTTCGTAATATGAAGTTTTTTTTTTTGCTCTGTTATCCGATTTATAATCGAGTAAACTAAATTATTATTATTATACGCTACTTAAAGCGACTTCATTAAATTTATACGCGGGTAACAAGAATATATTCTGTGATATCGATCGAAAGATTCGTATTCGATATTATCGAAGATTATATCATGATATAAAGTAGTTTACGTTAATTATTAAAATTCGAAAGAAGAAGAAGAAAAAAAAAAAAGTTAAAAATGAACGTGAAGGTCGAAGAAAATTAGACGAGAGGATGTAAAAAAGAATATGAAAATTTTAAATTAGAAAATTTTATAAGTAAAAATAAAACAAAAAAAAAAAGATGATTATAAAATTTTAGGAATTAAATGAGAAAAATCGAAAATAAAAAAAATTCGTAAAATAAGAAATTAATAAAAATCACAAAATTAAATAGGTAAATAAATCACGAAATTTAAAAATTATAAAAATATGAAACGATTTTTGTGGAAAATTAAGTAGTTTTTAACGTGTTATATTTTTTCAGGAGGCTTACCATAAAAAATAATAAGGGAATTAAAGAAAATAAATATAGAAAAAAAAATTTAGATTTTATCAAAATAAATAAATATATATATATATATATATATATTAATGAAGTCAACAGCATACTATAATTAAAAGCAAAACCAATAAGATTAAATAAACAAATCTAAAACTATCATATCATATAATTTGCATTTAAAAACTAACTTGTGTGTGAAATATCAAAAGGATTTTCTTTTTTTCTTTTCTTTTCTTTTCTTTTTTTTGTTTTTCTTCTTTTACTCAAAGCCAATGCTTTGTGGAACAAAACCGAAGAAGACAAATTAGTAGAAAGATAGGAGAAGAGAAGAAGAAGAAGACGAATAAAAAAAAAGGACCTGATTCTGGAAGTCGAAAGAAAAAGTCTCTGAGGTTTCGACAGACAATTAGCGACTGACACAAGATGTTAGAGCTGCACCTTCTAAAGACGAACGAGTGGTGTAATGGCGTCACGTGACACACAAGCCGTATTTGATGGCATTTGCACCCCATTGCTGCTGCACTAGCTAATTGACGTTCTTCCCATCAGGCCGGATGACAACAGTGTAAAATGAATTGAGCTTTCCACTCACGCCTTGTTGTTGTTGCCTGCAAGCCTGTAGGCTTCGACGTATATTTACACATAATATGTTTGCTAGACTATCATCACTTTTTAATTTTGTACTTTCGAATTTTTATTGGTATTTAATGCTAAATTTGACGATCTGTTCGTTGTGCGCGTATGTTAAATTTTATTATTTTTAAATATTAACGTAGCTAAACTACATTTAACCTGTGCAATATCAATATATTACGCATGTAATTCTTGTCGATAATAAACTTTACAGGGTTTTTTTTTTTTTACCTATAAGTAATAGTTCGCGTATAACGTATAAAAATAAATTGAATTGTTATAATTAAGGGAAAAAAATTGTGTTTTAAAGAATTCGCAAATTCGATATTTCGCAAATTGGATTTAATTTTAAAAGATTAGTCCGAAAACGAAAGAAGAAAAACAAAAGAAAGAGAGAGAGAGAGAGAGAAAATGGGAGAGAATAACCGAATCAGTTGACACTTAACAATAATTATTTTCCTCTTGGGGGAAAATCAAAGACATAATTACATTGTAGTCAAGATCTAAGTTGACTTAAGTCCAAGCAGATTGAAACTAATTCTATTTTTAGCTGAAAATAATTAACTAGACAAAAGATGTTGAAGACAAATCAAATAACAAAAACACTATATCATCAATAGTAAAAGAACGGTTAGGATTATAATTTAGTCTTTTTTTTTTTCTTTTTTTTCCTGTAACCAGTAAGAAGATTAAAGAAATAAAGTACTATAGTAGTAGTAATAGTAGTACAAATTTTAATAATGGTCTCTTTATGTAAGAATCTTATTCTGCGAATTATTAACAACACAATAATTTAAAAATTTTTTGCTAAAATTTAGGTTATAAGATATAAATTAATTTTTAACAGTTTAAAATTATTAAAAAAAAAAAAAAAAATGGCTATTGCGTTGGTGTCTGTTTATCTTTCGCTAGTTTTGAAAAAATGGTTTGAGGGTTTTATTTTTTTTCTTTTCTATTCAAGTGTGGGAGGTTAGTTGATATCAAAGGTGTAGGAAGTTTTAGTTTGAAAAGAATGAATGGAGTGTAAGAGATAAATATATCCTGTACGATTTTAAAAATCTTTAATATTATCAAATCGTTACTTTTTGAAGAACGTGCATAAATATTAATTCGGAAAACTTTACAATAAATAATGGTAAAAATTGGGAGGCCATTTTTTTGTTTTCATTCAATGATTAGTGTAATTTGAAAGGTTCCTTTGTATAGATGGAAGCAGTAAATCAATAATTGATCTAGAGATATGGAATTTTGGTAAATATTCTTGTCAAACAAAGACTGTGATAGGAAAAGAACTTAATATAATAAAGATAATTTGGAGAAGTGCTTCCCAAATAAATATTTTCGAAATATATTCCTATAACGCAAAGTTTATCACAAAGGAAAAGACATTCAAAAATATGAAAAATTCAACTTGTCATACTCTCTTCCTTTAAAATTCCACAGGAATAGAAAGGCCTTTTATATTATTATTTTTTTTTTTCTTTTTCAATTTTCGAAATTTAGGAATAAAGCGAAGTAATATATTAATCTTCTCACATTTGCTTATTCTCTGTGGAGATGGTTTATTTTTTTGTTCGGACTGTAAATTCAGAAGACATATTTGGACTTCGTGTCGTACTTTTAAAATGAAACGAGAAAGAGAACTCACCCTTGACGATCTCCAGTTGGACTTTGGCATTCCGACCGACCTTCTACTTGCTAGCTCTTCTACAAATTGAATTATATGTCAAGACTGGATTCTGCAAGAACACTAAACAGATCAATTAAGTGTTTGATTTTATAATTGGCACTACTCTTTGCTTTATAATTTTTTTATTATATAGTAGAAAAAAGATGATGTGATGATAAGAGAAGGGAATGCAGTATATATTAAATCTGTATAGAATATAAGATCAGATGGAAGATGAAAAATGTTTCCAGTGTAGAATTGAGTAAAGAAAAGTAAAAACGGTGAATATTCTTGAAAATAATAAAAAGATGATAATGGTAAAATATAAAGAAAATAAAGGCAATAGATGCGATGCCTAGACAGTATAGATATTAAAGATATAAAAGAACTATCAAAATTCTAGAACCGGAACATGACTCTATTATTGGCATTCTAGCCAGTTCCCATTTCCGATATCTTTAAAAAAAATTCTTAGTAGCAATGCCTAGACTTTCTACCGGAATTAATCTGCTTTGCTTCAAAATTCGACCGAATTGCTTATTTAAAATATCCAATTACATCATGGAAGGAAAAAGAGTCTAGTAACTGGATATAACAACTGATAAAAAAAAAGGAAAAAAGAAAAAGGCACAGCAGTTACGACAATCTCACACACAAGATTTCCTTTTGTCACCATGGGTTAAGATGACTTCTAAAACGGTGGCAGCAATGAAAAAACAACAAAAATCGTTCGTGCGAAATGGTAGTAAAAGAGTGCAATAAACTGTTCGTAAGCATAGTTCTTCAGCTTCAGGGTGGTTAGCGTAATCACATTACAAAGTAGGGAAAAATAAGAAGGGGATCCTCCGTGTAAATGGTGTCGATGATAAATCTAGAATGATGCG
>WUQG02042603.1:0-10607 GCA_011317285.2 Androctonus mauritanicus | reverse complement strand
CCAAATTTATTTAGTTAATTATTAATCCAATAGATGGTGGCACCATAGTTCAAATTAAATATTAATTATTAATTTAGAGTTTAATTCCAAATTTATTCACCAGGGGGAGTTAGTGCTTTTTTGGATTATATATAAGTTTATATTGTCCATTTTGTAGTTTATTAATTTTTTCCTTCCTTAGACAATTAAGCAAGATGGCATTTCACTATTTTTCTAAAACTGTTCTGCCACTACAAAAAGGTTGAGAACCACTGCTCTAGAATGTGAAAACGTATATTTATGCATACTTTTGTAAGATTCATAATTGTAGTTATAAATAATAAATAAAAATATCAAAAATATGATGATAAAATATTAGTTTAATTGTATAATTATATTTGATTTTGTAATAATCTATCTTGCTACTTTGTACATTAGAATAGGATTGTTTAATATTCTTTTCTTAGAATAACTTTCGTTTATTAATTTACCATATTTGGACATATCTGAAGAAGGAGGAAGTGAATTTAGCAGCAAAACAATTAAATTTTATGAAATACTCATGAAAAAGGAATTCTATTTGCAGCAAACTTCTTTGTCTCCATGTGGGAATATCAAATTTTTACTTCTTTGGAGAATATATATACAAATAGTCCTAGACTTATGACAGAGTCCAGTTTTGATCCCTGCCATTATAAGTTAAAATAGTAGGAAATTGAAAATGTTCAAAATTTATGAATTTTCACTTCTGATGTTTACCACAACACTATACATTATCTTAATAAATGCACAGAACATAAAATTACAAAAATCAAACTTAAAAAAAGATGCTTTCTGTATATCCTGTCATTAAGTCAGGGTAATGTTATTAAGACAAATCATGATTATCACATCTTAGAGAAGGAACAGGTCGGTGTTCCAATAAATCTGCAACAACGAGGAAACTAGGCCTAACACTGAGAGGTGTGGGATATGCAAGATACTGTTAGTTGATTCAGTGACCGGAGCAGTAAATTACTACATCAGAATAATCTGACAACACCTGAAAGAACATATACAGCAGCCCTGATATGACATAAGATACAACAAGGAAAATACAGCTGTAGTGCAAGCAACCTAATTAAAGGACTTGTTCATCATATGGAATGATGCTAAGATCATCAACTCCCTACTTTCTAACAAATTGAGGTCCAACTTTCGAGAGGATTAGAATGTTTACCACCATAATAAGGATAAAAATCTAATTAATTCTAGAGATAAAGACTCTCTATACAGTGCTTTGAAGTTCTTCATTAATCAACATACTTTAATTAATTAAGTTCTTAATTAACATACCTATAGTACATCCAGTTCTGTTTTTACATGAATTAGAATAAAAATTTCATTCTCTTTTTACACAAATTTGCTTTTGATTTAGCATAATCAATGCAAATTATAAGAAAAGAAAAAATTTTTTTCATATTACAGTGAATTCAGCACTTAATTTGCATTATTTACCTTCATGTTATTGTTTTTGATTTCAATTAGAAAATAAATTTCTGAAGAATTTCCCCTAATTATATGTATAATTTCAATAGGGAATGTATTTTGACTGCATTTTGAAGTTAGTGTTTAAACTGAAAAGTATCTTTTTGATGTTTAATGGTATAAAAAATTTAATAGAAGTTAAAATCAAAATCTTGTTATGTATAATTGACAGATCATTGTGTGTAACTCATATTATTTTGCATAATTTTTGTGTTTATGAATAAATAACTGTTATTTTCAGTATGATTTTACATTAGCACCACATAAAAAAAATAGTACAGATCAAAAGATGATGATGAGTAGAGAAACTTTCCAAGAAACTGCACTTCTATCTAATGCAGACTTTGAGAAAATTAATAATAAAATTATAGTATTTCTTCACATGTAGCATCTGTACTGATGTAGGCCACCATTTTGAAAACTTGTCTTGAAAGCCGATATAGTTTTGGAATGAATCTTTCATACAATAAAATTGTTGATTTGTATTTTAATCATCAATCGATGGATAGCAAATTTTTAATTCTCTAATGTATAATTTCTTTGAAATGAATCTTTAACTGAACGAAATTGCCAATTTGTGCATTTAATCATCATTCGGTAAAAAGCAAATCTTCAGTTTCTATACTCTGATTTCACCTTTTGGAAAAAATTATATATTAAAGGAAGTAAAGATAAGCCTCCCACAGACTGATGATTAAACATGAATTGGCAATTACATTCTGTTAAAGATTCATTTCAAAAACTACTACAATGGACTATGAAGTGTTATATCCATCGTTACGCTTAGAGCCAGTATGCATATACTTCTACCATTTCATTATAGAAAACTTGCCCCAACAGCAGATAGACCGGGACTTAATCAGGAACATCGTTCACACGATCTGTTATGAGTCATATTTTAAATTCAGTGGACTCACATTTCAATGAATTGTTTAATTGGTCCCAAAAAGTCTTTAATGTTAATTAATGCCATTCCCATTTATGAACTTTTTTGGGGATTCATATGAATTCATAAAATTGAGAGTCCACTGAATATATCAAATTTGAAAACAAATTTTCAAAATGGCAGCACATACTAGTTTAAGTACTGTATGTGGAGAAATATTATAATTTCTTTGTTCATTTTCTCAAAGCCTTCACTTGATAGAAGTGGTCCTTTTGGAAAATTCTCTGTATTTGTCATCATTTTTCTGTTGATATTATTTTCATTCATATGGTGTTAATGTAAAATTGTATCCTATTTTTCTTTTGAAATGATAATTTACTTTATATAATATTTCTTCATATTCGTGTGCAATCTTAATGAAATAAAAAGTGCAATCACATAAAAATAATAGTATTCTAACATGATTTTTCATAGGGTTTATTATATTATTTTTGTTGATTGTTTAGGTCTGGATCCAATCTTCTATTTCCCATAGATACAGTATATTTTTTACATGCATTTTTCAGCAACATATCAATCATGCAAAAACAGAATTAAGTGTATTTAAGTGTGCAAACGTAAACATCTGTTCTATTATCACCTTATTTCTGTTCTGTTTTGCATAACATTTTATTTTCTCATGTGTACAATCTGTTTGTTTTTACTGTTACTCTGACACTCCAAACTGAAATCACAATTAATATATGTTTGTGCAGGTGTTCCATTCTCTGTTAATGCTCACTTTCTCTGTTCAGCTGAAGAGGGGCAGTCCATCCCAAAAGTGTACCTGCATTTTTAATTTTCTTTTAAGATCCTGTAAGTTAGTTTGAATTTTATTTCATTGAGTCAGGGATTTAACCCTTTGAATCACAGAATTAACATATTTCATCACTGTAAAAGCAAGTAGTTGTAAATCTAGGACTACCCGTATATTTGGTTCCTTATTCAAAGGAGAGTTACAGGAGATCAATGACTAGTTAGGTGTTTGAGAGCAAAATAATTGCCTTTTTTCTTTCTTATTAATCAAAAAATAAACAATTTGATGAAAAAAAACAGAAATCTGAAATCTGTTCCATTGGATGGATGGGGCAGGATTGCTTTCCTTGCTCCTATTGTCCATTATACAATGAAACCAGATGAAGACAAAAATATTTCTAATGACATCCTCTTTCAGAATCTTTATATTATGATCAGAACTCTCATTTACATATTTGACTCAATTAAAGGAAATATATCAAGAAGACAAGAGAATCAAGGAATCTTATAGGAGAATAAACTCATAAAGAAAACACATCTATTGTACTTCCTCTTTTTCTCAAATATAAATACTGATCGAGTAATTCTCCATTCTATTACATAAATGATAATCAAATCATGGCCATTGGAATTATTTCATATGGTTTTCATAAGTAATAGGCATAATGTCCAAAATTTTACTGATAAATAGAATGAATACAAAAACATTATTTTCTATTATGAATATAAATAAACATTCCTAAAGATCATGGATCCCTGATGAACATTTGAAAGCAGTATTAAGAATAAATACTATAAATTTTACTTTTGATTTTGAAAAGATGATTAGAGAATGTAAAGGATTTCATAAAATGTCAGTAATTATTAATTTCTTAAATATGTTTACATGTTGTATTTTCTTCATTATTATTAATGAAATAAAAAGCATATAATTTTTAAGTATGATCTTGGACTGTATTTCATTGATAGAGTATAGTCTCTTCCCCAAAAGTTTGGCCATTGCTGCATTAGGCATATGATACCTGACAATAGCATCAGAAAGCAGTATTGAATCTATAAGAGAGTCAAAGTTCATTTATATCACTACACCGATAATATAGTCCACTAAATTCTTTGCAATCTTACAGTAAATTATCATAAAATAATGATAATTTTGACTAATAAGCTATAAGCTTTGAATAAAATTAACATGTAGTAAATTGTCTGTGCATTGTTAATATGTCTGATGATCAGATGCACAATGATATTCTGCACATTCTAATTGATTTTAACTCTGTTCTAAATTGACAGTGTGTTGTAATTTTCAAAAGGTATCAGTTCTCTTATCCTGGACATTGTGCTACTTATCCACACACTGATATCAAAGATCAGCCATTTCAAGACAATTCTTTGAAAATAATAGATATATTGCTGTTGTATGATTCTTACACTTTTATATTTATGTAACACTTAATTTATTTGCATAATTTTTCCTTTCTTTGTTATATTTTTGAAATTTGAAAGTTATAAAGAGCAAAATTTATACAAATTTTGTGAAAATCTAAAATAAAAATATTAATTCAAATATAAGACTGACAAAGCTTTTAGATTGGTTAGGTTTTATGGCATAAAAATAACCAATTCAAATATAAGATAAAATGTAAAAAGAAAATTTAATAGTAAAAAAAAATAAAGTTACCTTATGTCAGATTTATCGAGATATATTCTCTGATGTATTTCATTATTGACGTTTTTGCCAATTTGTTCATTAAGTTTTCCAGCTTGCTTGCTGACTTATTCGTGGATATTGACAACTCTGTAGTGGGTTCAAAATGGCCACTCCTGTAACATGCATTTATATATTCCTTGTGTAATTCTGCAGCATAATTCAATAAAACTGATTGCTGTGTTGTTGATGAATTATAAATATAATTAAATATGAATCAGTTATGAAATATTGTGATATGCTAAAACTATTAATTTTCTCCTAATATATGAAAATTAGAGGCCACTTACATTTGGTGTCTGCTTATAATTGAATATAGTATAATATAATGTAAATGTGTTAATATGGTCATATAAATTGTTAAAATAAAAAATTTATGAAGTATGATGCTTTAAGAAATTCAAATACAATATTTATTAAGTTTATAAGTTAATGCACTCAGGAACTGCAAATTAGATAACCAATAAGTTATAATAATTTTATATTCCAGTTTTTTGATATCACATTAACTGGAATTATCTAGATTATTTGATGATTTTTAAACAATTCATCACCATGAAAAATTTATCTCATAGGTTCAGAGAGTAATCATTTAGTTTTCCATTGATCTGTTTTTAATAAATCATTTTGTATAATTCTCTAGAAATTTACACGATAAATATATAAAATTTCCAATATGTTTCAGATAGTCTGATTAATTCCAATATTATCACTTTCTAGCACTAATGAGCAGTCCAGAAATTTCACTCAGGAAGTTAACACCTTTTGTTAAAGTATTTTTATTTTACTTTTTAGTACGTGAGAGAGTAGCACTTTCGGTCATTATCGCCATCCTCACTCTCTTTATTACATCTAAAAAGTCATTTAAAAATTTGGAAACGTCATTCGAACTTTGAAACTTCATTCTGCAGTTCCAGAATCTATGCTTTAAATTACAAAAGTTCTTTTCTAGACATTTTCAAATTTATTCCTGTGAATCTCCTTGTTGTTTTTATAATATCACATATCTCGATATCATAGTTTCTCCTCACTAAAGCTGGTAGTCGATGATACAAAAGTTATTGCGAAATAAACTTTACGTTATAGTTCTTATTTTTTCTTTTCTTAATTTTAAATGTCCCTTACATTGGCAGATGTTATCATATCTTCTTTGTATATACATGCTCGCTATCTTAGGAGGTATCTCCAAGATTTTCTCAGGGCGTCTATTTGTTTATCGTTAACCACTCTGGCTTCTCTCTGCCCTTTGTAAATCTGGATATTTTCCGCTATGTACAGTTCTTCCGGGTTATGTATTGTTTTAGTTATTTTTCCTTCTTCCCATTTGACATTGATGTTCCCTTCATATGCTTTTTTTGGCTAGCACTGTATTTAGATTAGCTCTTTTTATGTCCTTTTATGTTCTATTATTCTAACTTTTAAGTTCCTCTTTGTGGCTCCTCTGTATACTTCTGTGTCTCCAGTATCATTATTCTCCAGGGGATTCTGTAAACACCTGCCCCTTCCTCTATTGGGTACTAGTCCTTCACATTCATTGACCTATTGAACACCATTGGGGGCCTTCTGTAAGCCGCTTTTTTCTTACTTTTCTTGATTATTTCTTTTACTGTCTTATAATTACTCAGAGAGTGGTTTAAGACTAAGTATTTCACTGTCTTGTTCGTTACTTTGAAGGTCTGTCCTTGGGTGCCTTACGTCTGGGTCTTTGGTTACTGTCTCTTTCAATATTCTGTCTACTAATGTTTCTTTATAACCATACTTCTTGGCTATTATTTTTATATTCTGTATCTCTCTTGAAACACCTCTTCTTCACTGCAATGAGTGAGTGCTCTTGTGATGAAGGACCTGAATGCTGCTTTCTTGAATTTCCATTTATCCCTTGACCATTCTGGGATTAGGACTGGTACATAAGTCTGCTTTCTATACACTTCTGTTATAAATTCGCATCCTTCGATTTTTAAGTTAATGTCCAGGTAATGGACTTCATGTTTACTCCTCTGTTCTAACTTTAAGGACAGGCCATGGTTTGGGAAAGTGAACACTTTACTTAAGTTTTCCTCTTTCTCTTCACATTTCCATATTGCAAAGATGTCATCCACATACCTTGCGTAGAACCTTGCTTTATTTATTGTTGTGCTTATGACTGTTTGTTCTAATGTTGTAATCACCAGCTCTGCTAGTGCGCCCGCTAATGGGCTTCCTATCGGGACCCCCTTTGTTTGTTTATAATAAAAGCCGTTAAATCTAAAATACGAATCGTAGCATAGCACACGATTCATATTTTAGATTTAAGGGCTTTTTTTTGGACTGCTCATTAGTGCTAGAAAGTTGTAATATTGGTATCTAGTTATGTTTTTCATATATTGTATAAAGTATAATTAAATAACAAACACTGACTTCCTTTCAAAGTAATTGTAATACTTTTCCAAGTTTCAAATTTTCAATTCTACCACAAACTTCCCTCCCCTGTAGCTATGGAAACTGTGGAATGGTGCCTATCCAAGTTATATCAGCATCGCTCTGCTCTTGAAGTGATTAATGCCGGTACTTGTGCATACTGTTGGATAGCTGAACCTTTTCTTGTAATCTGACAAACTTTTTGCACAGGATTGTACATTCAACATACATTCATTCAACATGTAAATGTACATAAAGTTTATTTTATTTATATTTTGTGTATCATTTGTTGATCTTAAGTATCATATTACTGATATATCTTTCCATATGATGATATTTTCCTTTCAGTCAAGGAACAATATAGCATCATAATGTTGTATAGTTGCAATCTTTTTAGTATATCTAGTCCCAAAATTTTAAAAAAATTTTAATTTTCTGATTTATACAAAATCCAGAATATGGAAAAATCTTTGGTCCCAATTATTTACATAAGTCATGGAATACTTGTAGTTAACTATTTTCTAAGATATATTTATCTAAACATGGTAAGAAAAATTATATGATTTTATAGAATCTAATATTATAGTTGGGTAAATATCCATTTTTTTTCTTTTTTAGTATTATTAAAAAGAGTAGATTTTCAGTTGCTATAATCATCTTTAAACATTTTGAAGTCTTGATTTAAGGGGTGAAAATAATTTTGAACATAATGTAATACATTTCAATATTTTTCAGGCTTCAAAATTTCTTTTATATTTTCTTTAGTTAATAAATTTTTGTATAATTTCAAATACAGACATACCTTACTTTATGGTGATTCACTAAAATGGCACTCCTCAATTATATTCATGTTTTTATTTTATATCTCATAATAAAAGTTTTCTATAAAATAATACTTAGAATAGACACAAAATATAAATTAACACACAGATGGGGTAAGCTTGTAGTCATTCTGAAAAACTGAAGCTATGCAATACAGAATCAAACCTGAATCCTCCAAGGTAAGCAAATTCTTTAAAATGTCACCATCTGCTCAAGTATTTAGGCTTAGCACAATTGTGCACTTAATGAATAGTACTGTAAATATTTTTAGGTTTTTATATGCATTAGAAAATGAAAAAAAGCAGTGATTTGCTTTATAGCAAAATTTACTTCACTGCAAGGTTAAAATGTAATTGCCATAATAACAAAGTAAAGTACACTAGTATAGTTTTTTCATCAGATTCAGCAGAGGGAAACATCCAGAAAGTTGTTGGAACAGGCAAAAATCTGATTTATGATTAGTAGTTCCTTTCATTTTCTATGAGAGAATTCTATATATATTTCAGATATTTCACAAAGATGTTCTTCTCTTTTCTATATCATTTTTAAGGAACTGAAAGATTGATGGATTATATTTTTAAGATTAAATAGCATTATTTTTCTTTGATATTATTTCTTAGCATTATTTAAGATAAATGTATATATTTTGTATTCAATTTTCTATGTCACAGATACAGAGTGAACACACATTACAATACTTTAATATGACAAAAAATACATTTGATGCAATAATTAATAATACTGCATTAATGCATTAACACAGTATTAATATAGGTGGTCCCCTTTTTACGATCATTCAACTTATGATAGCTCTTGCAATAGTCCGTACTTGTCTATTTTCATAGCATATTGACTAGAAATACTTTTTTGTTCTATTAAAAATTTACAATTGCCATTGGCTACTTAATAAAACAATCACTTACCACCCTGGAGATAGGAGTTCAATTCCAAATGATTTTATACTTTGGAGCTCAAGTTTAATTCCAGATAATTTTATCACTTTGGAGGATTTGGGATCAAATCCAGACAATTTTATCATCTTCAAGGATTCAATATTCTATTGTCTATTATTACTACTAAAATTATTCCCACTATGGTCCATTTTCAAATTATTCCATTTTCTCTATTTATTTATAATTTTTCAACTTATAATGGGGTTATCAAAACAAAACCTCATTGTAAATAAGGGACTATCTGTAATTAATATTACTGTTTTGGACAAATTAATACATAATATAGATTTCCTTGGATTTATGATGATAATTGGGATTAAAAAATTTAAGCAAAATTGACAAACAAAATTTTGTAATTTGAAAATTCATTTGTCATTAATTCTGATGTAAAATTTCCAATCAATTTTTGGTTATCAAAGTTGTCATCATCTTATCTATCATATTAAATCATCATCACCATCATCATATTTTATCCACTGCTGGATATATGTACTTCCTCCTTTTGTTTCCATATATATGTTGTCTAGTCTGCATCCATTAGGAACCTTTCTTACTTTAAGGGTAAATTTTAAATGATGGAAAGAGGGCATAAGGAAATTACTTTTCTTATGCCATCTGTGATCCCTCCTGATGAATCTAATATGTATATCTTTCCATGTTTCTTTGAGTTATTGCTAATGTTTCTTTGAATTATTGCTAATTTGTTGAGAGTTCATGTTTCACAACCATATATCATTATTGGTAGTATGCATGTGTTGAAGAATTTCCTTTTGAGGTATATTTGTACTCTGTTGTCCCTTAGGAATAGCGATTGCTTTTCCCAAACTTTTTGGTCTTGAGATTCAGGAATTCCCAAATTAGTATTTGAGTTTTGAAATTCCCTTTTGGAAATTCTCTAGAATCTCAAGATTCTAAAAAAAAAAAAAAAAACATATTCAAAAAACATTTAAAAAAACATTTTTTCTGCCTTGTTTTGTTTTTATTCTTATATTAATAAGAATAAATTAATAAGAATAAAAACAAAATGAGGCAGAAAAAAATCATGCAAATTGAAAATGAAGAAATATTGAGTTGTTTTATATTTTTTTCTATTTAGCCTTTTAATTATACTGAAGAAAAGCTACATTTTGATAATATTGAAAAATAATCTTATTTGTTTTACAATTACTAGTTTTTATTAAAATAGCTTTTCAATACACAGACAGTCTATTCATTTATCCTGTCCTGGTTCTGTATTTGGATACAAAAATCTTATGTAAAAATATATAAGAGCTTTTTAGCCTATATGACATCATTGCAGGAGAAAAAGAACTTTTGGTGCAATGGCTTGTAATATAAGAGGTGAAGGAAAAGGTTGAAAAGGTAAATGGTGTAAGTGCATTGAAACCATTGTTGCAACCATTCATGGACTGCATCTGCATTCAATAAATGCATTACAAGAATTCCACAGGAATATAGTGTGCATTATATGTAGGAAAGTCATTAAGTAAGTCACAAAAGATAATAAAAAAATAATTTACCATGACAATCACTTGGAAACTAT
>WUQG02042592.1:0-10607 GCA_011317285.2 Androctonus mauritanicus | reverse complement strand
TAATTGCCTAATTTCTTTTCCGGATGAAGTCATTTAAAGGGAAAGTTTGTCTTATCTATGAACCATTGCCAAAATATGGTACATTTAACAATTTCTCTGATAGAAGAAAATATTAGTCACGTTTTAGATAAAAAAAACTTAGGATTTTTTTTAATCAAATAATTGTATCAATACTTGTTTTAATTGCAATATGTACCACACATTTTTACATATTTCCCGATCCATATCGAACGTTCTATTGATTAAGAATAGTATCCAACATAGTAGCAAAACAGTTGCAGTTATAACTCTCTAAATTTATTTCCATATGAAGTCAATTAATAAGCCATTTACCTAATATTTAAGGAACAATTGAAAAAAAAAATGAAAGTTATTAAATACATCAATTGAAGAATTGTAAATATCAAGAGAGAGAGAGAGAGAGAAAGAAGACTTATCTCTAGAAAACCAGATGAAAACTGGTGAAACTATTGTTTTCAAATGACAATACAGTCATACCTCGATTTAAGTCGTTTTTTACTTTATGTCGGTTTTTTTGTTAATAGGAAAAATAAAAGCCTATTAAAAGCTAGTTCTTAGGTGTGATATAAATACGTCGGTGCATCGATGTTGATGATGTTACTTCCGCTATATGGCTAGACGCTGCGTCTTTATGCCGAAGTTGACTTTTATTCAATTTTCTATGCTGCGCACAAAAGTACGTTGACCATTCGTCGAATTGGGGTATGAACTGGTTATTGAAACTTTGTTGCTCTCTGAAACGATATGTCATGCATCCATATAGTTCTTTCCAGATTTTGAATTTTCCGATTGCCAAATCATGACATTCAATAATTTTATGAATAAAGCCATGGATAAATAAAGCTGTTCTTGAGTTTCGCTATCCATATTGAATCAACTAACTTCAAATGATGTCACGATAATTGTCCAAGAGCTAAACGATGTCGTTAATTTATGACGCGTCGTACGCTTTTGGTTGTTTGAACGTCGGTACGCCTGATGTTTTGTGTGCAATACATCTACGTCAGCATATTGACGGCCTGTGAGACCCAGCCTTAACATCAGTTTATGCAATTGTATGTTATATCAGTCAGCGAACTTATTAAAAACTGTTAATAATTTTATTTTTATAATATGTCTTGATTAAAAATATGGAAGGACGGAAAAATATCAGAAAAGAAATATTCATTTGTTACTAAAGGGTGCAATTTTTCCTCAACCGCCGAAATCCTAGCTCTTATTATATAGAAGAGCTCTATAAAAATATAATAACTATATTTTATTAACTACAGAGGTAAATCATGAAAAACTGCCAAAGAAAAGTTGTTATATATGTAAAGCAATTTATAAACGATGAAAAAATAAAAAATAAAAAGTTATCAGTCATGTTAATCTATCAATAAAAGTATTTCCTCGACATTGATCCAAACATGGATTGCAGTTTAAGAGTTGGAACTCCCATAAATAAGAATTTAATGCAGTTATATTTATTACCTTAAAACTCTGTCATCCACTTACGTATAAAAATAGTTTTTGTTGGACCATATTAAAATCGCCTGGTAGCCACACTTGAGAATCGCTGCTCTAAGCCAACAGTAATCACTATCTAACTCTTATTACAAGAAATCATTATGGCCGAAATTCAATTTACTGTAACTTTCGTTCTAAGTTAGATATTATTAATCTGGCAATAATATTCGGTACAAGTATTTAATAGGACAAATTGCTAAATTTGAAGTTTTAAATTCAATTAATAAAATAATTAGAATAATTTAAATATTGCAAAAATCGGCAAAAAACCGTCCTTTTTTTCCTTCTTCATACACAGACACCTTTACAGGTCGCATTGTTCAATCAATATCGATGAAATTTGGAATTTAGAAATTCTTTAGATTACTTGAGGTCTAATGAAAATTTCAGCACAATTGGGTGGAAAATAAATGGAGTAAATACTGGATCCGTTTTCTATAAGCACCTCTACATATGATATTGTTAGCCGCTTTTGACCAAATTTAAAATAGCCTATAGGCATATCCTAGTTCAGTTAAAATCATATATAGTCGATTCTTGTTACTCGTGCATTCCGTGATCATAAAATCGATTTCCGCAGAGCATTCACGCTTATTCACGAACTTCCGGTGAGCGGCAAAAATACAGTTATCAATGTAAACTCTTTCTCTCTTTAATAAAGGAAGTTGTTTGTTATCAAATGTAGTCTCTATGTCGTTCTGCCCGAAAGATCTCATCACCTATTTTTGTTCACTCCACAGACCGCAGGTAGGCCGAAAGTCTGTTCATATCGTCCTCAGGTCCCACAGAAGAATCTGACTCTATGCTTGAACGTAGCCTCAAATTTAGGCGTCTAACTTCTTGCGCATTTGCTCATTACTCCGAAATTTTAAAGATCTGAGGCAAAAAGCGTCGCAGACAAGGCTGATGCAGGTTTACAACGCATTTCAGAAAGGCAATGTGTCAGCTGCCCGTCAAACAACCTCGACATCAAAAATTGTCTATCAAAAATAAGATTTTATTTACTACATAGTTAGTGTTTTAAAAAAACTAAATAAAGATTACTATAATTATAATAATGTATATAGTACTGTATACTGCATATATTGTAATTATTTGTAAGTACTGTAAATTCACAGGTGTATTTAAACAGAAAAAAGTACATAAAGCAAGGATGAAAATGTTGAGAAGAAAGGTTCACAGGAACCTAACTCTATATTTCCCATAGACACAAATGGTTCTGTATTCGTAAAGAATTTACAGAACATAAACTGTGGGATATAGAATCACCCATTTTATATACAGTGTATTCTCGTTATTCGCTGTAGTTATTACAGCGAATAACGAGAATACACTGTATATAAAATGGTGATTCTATATCATTACCACATATGTTATTCTAGATAATACCGAAGCTTCAATACAAAATAAAAACAACAGGCGATAAATATCAACGCACTTTTTATAATAGAACAAATAACGAACTTTTTATTGTTAAAGAAATTATTTTGCAGAACAAACTTAATTAAGAGAGGAATAAACACAGTGGGGGTTTTTCCCTAACTTTAATTAATTTTCTCCTAATTTTAAATTTAATCTTCAAACGAATTCAGGAATATGTAGCAGTGTTCTTATAACATATTCTTTGTACTAATTAAATAATTTAAACTCTATGTTAAAAAAAGAGACTATGAATATTATAAATACATGTATCTATTGAAAAGCAGTAATACATCATAAGATAAAATAGATATTGTAATAAATTCAATTTACATATGTATGCGAGTACGAATTCGCGGACGGGCACTCTAAAGTCCTACTAATTAAAGTAAGTCATTCAGTATCACTCATTTCCTTAAATAGAAACAATACTTCTGACAACTAATCAACAACCTGGAGGTTTGTTTCCTTCACTTTTTTTGTCTTCAATGTTTTGTAAAATAGCTCATTCTCCTGCTTTATGAAGTGTATAATAAAATGAGCCACATTTTAATGAAGTAATAATTCTAAAGTGTCGAATTGCCTTTCAAAAATATGAATAAAAATTTCAAAATAAACAAATAATATAAAATATAATAAGAGTTTTAAAGAAATAAAAATTTGATTTTAGATAGAGCTAGATTGAATTTTTCATATATGTGAAATTTTAATATTCTACAAGTAAAATTATGTTTCAATTAAAATGAATTAAGACATTAAATTAAAAACATGCAGCCTTTGTAATCAAGAAAATCACCAACCTTAAAGTGCCGGACCATTTAAAGATAGAATTTTTCAAGTTTAAAATGATACACAATTATCAATTCAAAATAAAAATACTTAAGATTTTTACTAGTGAAAAATCTGTTATAGAGAACAAATTCTTCAAGTTTTTCTTCAAAAAAAGATAATAATAATATTTATAAAAAAAATTAGGTTTGTATTTAAACCAGATTGGTGGAATTTAACGCAGAAAATATTAGTTAATAGTAACAATGTTTCAGACTTTATAATAATAAAAATTTCACAATAATAGTAGTTCTTGCTTTAATGAATTATTCGGGATTAGAAGTAGAAATTCCACATTTAAAAACTTGCAAATAAGAGTCAATTTTAATGTAACAATCTATGGAAATTTAATATCTTATACTTAAGAGTTTTACTGTCAATAAAAATAATTAAGATTCGATAAAATTTTTTCAGGTTCAAGAAGAAAATCCAAATGCAAAATGGAGTTTTAGAATAGTGAAAACTTTTCTAGAACTCCACCAGAATTTGATGTCTATTTCATTTACGTAATTCGATTTGTATAAGTAAGCACTTTCATAATAAAATTAATTAAAAGTGTTATAATTAAATCTTCAAAAAAAATATTTATAATGAAAATAGGCTTTAATTTTCCATATTTATGGAACTTTCTTATTATAGGTATTAATAACAAAATATTATAGGTATTATAGGTCAATTTTTTTATATTATTAATAATTAAGATTGTAAGTAAGGGAATGGGGATTCAAGTGTCAAAACAGAAACAATCAAATATAAAATCCAGGAAGTTTGAATTTTTGATTTATTTAAAATATTAATATTCCAAATGTTTTAATATCAATTAGCAGTAAAGTCAATGCACAACTAATCCTGTTTTTCAAAATCAAACAAAAAAAATCTTAAAAATATCACCATGATTTGCATCGAAAGCAGAAAACCATCCGATATTAAATGCGGGTAGGTCAAAATTTTACACAATCTTCGAATTTTAAATAACATATTTACTTTTTTCATAATTATAACAGTTAAATAAAATATAATCGATAGGGAGAAAAAAATTCCAACTGTAAAATGCAACTAGGATTGGACTTTTCATATTCGTGAAATTTTATTGTAGATAAGATTTTCTGTAAAATAAAAAATGTATTAAAGATAATCGGGCCGTCAAAGAAAAACAATTCAAATTTAAATGGAAATATGATTAAATTCTTCTTATTCGTGAAATTCAAATTTACAGGAAAGAATTTTAATATAAAATAATGAAACAATAAACAGGATAATTCGCATCGAAAAACTATTCCACATACAAAACACAAGTAGATTTAAATTATTTCGACACATGTTATTTAAAATTACAAGTAAGATTTTTTTATAATAACAATAGTTAAAAATCTTAAATAGAAAATGATGATTAGACGTAGAAGAAGAAAATTTCAATGTTAATATACATGTAATTTTCTTAAAAGATGAGATTTTAATATTACAAGATGCGACATAATAGAAATAATTCTAAGATAGAAACATTATTGGATCTCCAGAGAGAAAAACTTAAAATATATACAATGCAGATAGAATGAAATTTTCGAAATCGTCGATATTTAATATTACATGTAAAGTTTTCTTAAAAATAAACGAGCATAGATTTTTATCATTTAAAAAATCAAATATTCAAATGTAGTAAGTTAGAATTTTTGCAAATTTATTCATTTTTATTATTTTAGATGACGTTTACCTTCGAAAATATAAACACCTGATAAAGAAACGTGATTGAACCTTCAAAAAACGAATATAAAATGTTAAGAGTAAGTAATATGGACAATTTACATTCTTTCGCAATAAAAGCAGATAAACTCATAAGACTAATTGCAAAAATAATTTCAATAAAAAAAAAAAAGTTTTTAAATTTCTTACAAGAAAATTTTCAGAAAAACAAGAAAATAAAATTATAGAGAATTATTTAAATAATTATGAAGTTTTACAGAAAAAAGGAGGAAAAAAAAACAGAAGATACCTTGGAATTTTAATATTATATGTAAGATTTTTTAAATTAAAGCCCATTATTATTTAATTAAAGCAACATAATTGGATCATAAAAGAAGAAAAACGTTAGTTGTGAAATGCAGAGAGAATTTTCCGGATTCATGGAATTTCAATATTATAAGTAAGCATTTTCTTGACAAAAATAACTAATAGTTAAATAAAAAATAGAGGTTTTAAAAAAAATAAAAATTCAATTTAAATACTTATATATTGAATTTTTCATAACATAGAATAATATAAATAGAATACAATAAATAAAATAAGATTAAACAGAAAATAATACTGCCATCAGTCAAGGAAAGTAATACAATAATCATAAAATGAAAAAGGTTTGAACATTACAGGCTAGTGCTAACTTCAAATTACACTCAAAGATTTTTTCAAATTAAAAATAATCGTGATCTTTAACAGAGAACAATAATTCAAGATTCAAAGCAGAAAACTCTAACTATAGAAAATACAGTAGGTCTATATTTTAACCAAATTCAAAGAATTTTAATACTACAGGAAATATTTCACAGTGATAATGTATAGGTTTATCATAAAACAAAAATGATTCGAGATTAAAACAAGAAAATTTCACTTTTACTTCGCAACTAAGGTTGGATTTTAATATTTAGTAACAGTTCATAATAACAATTAAAATTTTTTCTCACAATAAAAATATTTATGATTTTCAATAGAGTACTACATTTTCGACAACAAAGGGAAAACATTCTAAAATCAAAATAGAGTGTTAGAAAACGGAAAACTTTTCTAGAACTCCAAATGAATTTGATTCTTATTGCAATCTTCGAATTTCAATAATGTAGGTAACAACTTTCACAGCAAAATTAGTTTAGACTTTAGAAAGAATAATTATATCTTCAGAGTAAAATATCGAGTTTTCTAATGAAAGCAGGTGTCTAATCTTTCAGTGTTGTGGAATTTTCTTATTATAGGAAAATTTTTTCATCATAACAAGTAAAAGCAGGGAGTTCGACTCGAGTGTCAATCAAAATAAAATCCAGTTTAAAATATAAGTATGTTTGAGTTTTCATGGAGATAAAATTTTTTTTTTCTATAGATGTTGCATGCGTAAGTAACCTTATTTAAAATCAAAAAATAGATGATATAAATTCAATTAAAAATATAACCATAACTCGGACTGAGAGTAGAAAATAATTCAATTTTAAATAAGGTAGGTTAAAATTTTCCATATTTGCCGAATCTTTTCATAATTACAATATTTAATTAAAAATAATGATTTGGAATTGTCGAAATAAAAAATACAAAAAGAAAAAAATGCATTTAGAATTGAATTTTTCAGATTCCTGGAATTTTAACGTAGGTAAGTTTATCTTTATAATAGAAAAGAAACTAATAAAATAAAATATTCGTTAGTGAAATAGGAAAAATTCAACCTTTCAAAAGGAATTCGAGTATTAAAATCTGAAATTTCGCAATAAATATAGTGAAACGATAAACAGGATAATTCGTGTTAAAAGATGTTCAAATTTCAAACTTAGAGAAATTAAAATATTTAAATTTGTATAATTTAATATTACAAGTAAGATTTTTTGTCATAAAAACAACTTGGATTTCTATTTAAGATTTTAACCAGTGTTTATAACAAAAATAGATAAAAATCTAGAATAGAAAATGATGATTAAAGAAGAAATATCAATTTTAATATGCAAGTAAATATTACTTTTCTAAAAAGATGGAATTTTAACATTAACAAATTTGTTATAATAGAAATAATTAACTTCTAAGAAAGAAAAAATAATGAAACTTAAAAGGGAAAATTTCTAATTTGATAAAATGCAGATAGATTGAAATTTTCGAAATAGTGAATATTTAATATTGTAAGTAAGTTTTCTTACAATAAACGTGTATAGATTTTTATGATTTCAAAAAAAAAAAAAAAAAAAATCAATATTCAAGTGTGATAAGTTAGAATTTTTCCAGATTAATCGAATTTTGATATTATAGATAATGTCTTTCATCATAAAGTGATTAAAGCTTAATAAAAAATGATAACTTGACATTGAAAGAAAAGATATAAAGTTTTAAAACGTAAGTAAGTTAGAACTTTTCAAATTCATGAATTTGAATTTTGCAGGTATGAGACTGTTCGCAATAAAAAAATAATTTAATTTTAATAAATGAGAGATGATGTGGGTTTAAAGAAAAAAATTCAAATTTAAAAATGTAGGTAAAGATATAACTGTCTAGATAGAAGAAAAGCTAATACATTACATTATATTTCTCACATACATATTATTAAAATCTTAAATAGGAAATGAAGAACGACGTTCAGGAAATAAAAATGTAATTTTGACATGCAGAATGAGGTTTTGAATATTTCAGATAGGTAGAATTACGATATTAAAAGTAAGACGTTTTAAGAATAATATTAGCTAAGATTAAAAATAAATCGGAATTTCTAGAAGAAAATTTGTTTTAAATTGCAGATTTTTTTACAGTTTTCAGAATACCGGAAATTTCATATCCCTGGAAAAAATTTCTCAACTGAAAATCAGTAAGAGGATACAGACTTTAAAGAAAGAAAGAGCAGTTTTGAAATTCAGGTAGCTTTCAGACTTCCAAATTAACAGGACTAAAATTTATAGACTTATGTATTTTTTCCACAAGTAAGATGATACTAAATTTTGACATTTATATAGAAGACTATTATTTGTACTTCAAAAATGCAGTTTAAAATTAGAAGTCATTTTAATTTTATGATAATTCTTCAAGTTATATGTTATCTGCATTTATTTTTTTCAGAATAATAGAATTTTCATATAGGTGGCTCGATTTCTTCATAACAAAGGAAATCAAAATTAAGAAATACTCGGATGAAGTGAGTTTATAAGAAAAAAAATCAAATTTTGAAAGGTGAGAATTCAGATTTTAAACTCAAATTCAAATTCAGATTCAAAATACAAAAACGTAATTTAAATATGCAAAATAAGGTTTAACTTTGTTAGATAGATAAAATCATAATATAAAGAATAAGAATTTTTTACAATAAGAGTACGCAAGACATATTTAAAAAATGAACAGGAATTGAGAGAGATACTTATAATTTTAAATTGCAGATAAAATGAAACTTTACAGATTCCTGAAAATTTCACATCGCAGCTAGGGATTTATATTAATATTTCAGGTGAGGTTTTCTTACAGTATAGGAGTATAGATTTTTATGACTTAAAAATATCAATATTCAATTGTAGTAAAAATTTTTGCGAATTGATCGAATTTTAATATTATAGATAATGATTTTTTTTATCATAAATGCGATTAATTCCTAATAAAGAAAGATAGTTGAATTTTGAAAGAAAATATTAAAAAATTTTAAAAGGTAAGTAGGTAAGTTAGAACTTCTCAAATTTATGAAATTTGATTTTTGCAGATAAGGCTATTAGCAATAAAAAGAAAATAGTTTAATCTTGACAAATAACAGATGATGTGGGTTTAAAAAGATAAAATCAAATTGAAAAATATAGGTAAGGTAAAACTGTCTAGACAAAAGAAAAGTTAATATATTAGGTTAGATTTTTCACGTAAATATAATTAAAAATCTTACATAGGATATGGTAAATGATCTTAAAGAGAAAAATGTAATTTTAAGATGCAGAAGGAAGATGTGAATATTTCAGATAGTTGGTATTACAATATTAAAAGTAAGACTTTTTCATAATAATAATAGTTAAGACTTAATTATAAAAGAATTCAGAATTGAAAGAAGAAAATTTTAGTTTAATTTGAAGATACATTTAGAGTTTGGAGATATCCGGAAATTTCATACCCTGTAAAGAATTTCTTTAAACTGAAAAAGTTAAATGCTCAAAATCAGAAAGATAATTCAGGCATTAAAGAAGGAAAGAAAAATATTTTAAAATGCAGGTAGGTTTCAGATTTCCAGATTAATGGAACTGGACTTTACAGTTATGCATTTTTTCCACAAATAACATCCTAGTAAATTTTTAACTTTTAAATAGAAAACTATGATTTGAACTTCAAAGATGCAATCTAAATTAGAAGTAATTCTAATTTTAGGATGCAGATAATTATTGGAGTAATAAAACGCTACATGCAGGTATTTTTCCAGATTGGTGGAATTTCGATATGTTAAAATCGATTTTTTCATAATCAAGGAAATTAACATTAATAAAAAATATAACTATAACTTTAGAGAAGAAAATCAAATTCATAACGCAGGTAAATTTAAACTTTTCGTATTTTTTGAGATATTTTAATATTAAAGAGAATTTAGAATAATTACATCGTGAAAATCGCATATCCTCTGTTAGAAAAGTTACAATACATATCTGAATAATGAATATTTTTAATTTAACTAATCTTGAATTTTCATAAATATAAATTTATAATATTATAATTTTATAATAATATAATTTTATTAAATAAAGATGTTTTATTAACAGAAAAATATGTCATTTCAGGAAAATGATTTCTTGATATTAAAGCGGAAGATATTTATATTCACTGGCGAATTTTAAAAATTCAGAGAAGTATCAAAATTTAAAATCAGAAATTTTATTTTTAATTATTAATTAACAATAACTATTATATTTATATATAAATGGTAAGATAGATTTATTATAACTTTATATGATGACAGCCAACATAAGACATAACAACACTCAACACGATAACGCACACAACTGAATTACAATAATCCTTTCTTCGCATCCATCTACCAACATAACCTGCACCAGCACATTAAATAACACGATTACATAACCCAAACACTTGCTTCCCAAAATCCAACCCCTGGGTCCTCGTCCTGGGGAGTGGTAACG
>WUQG02042581.1:0-10608 GCA_011317285.2 Androctonus mauritanicus | reverse complement strand
AGATCACAAAACAAGCACTACAGCAAAGTAAAATCTTTTACTTTGCTGTAGTGCTTGTTTTGTGATCTAGTAATTTGTTATGTTGCTGTTTATGTTTCTAAAATGATTATTTTTCAAAATAATATTATATCAAAAAGTAATAATAAAAATTTCAGACATGAATATGTATTTACAGGTAATTCTTGACTTTTAATCACTCATACTTATGACATTGATGTAATCAGAATTTCTGTGATTGATGAATGCAATTGCTTGGATTTGAATCCTTTATCCAATGGTCTGATATATGGAAAGTGTCCTTTTTTGTGTCTGGTTCTTATAGTTTCATGTTCTTTGTTTGTTAAGATAATGTATAGTATCATAGTAAATAATAATAGTGAGAAATCTATAAATTTTTGGCATTTACAACTTATGACTATTCTGACTTACAACAGCAGGATTCAAAATCAAACTTCATTATAATTCAAAGATGAATATTCAGTCATTGCTGACTTCATGAGATTTAAATAAATTACCACAATCTAACAGTTTAGAGAAATTTATATTTATAATAAGCACTTATATTGTTCTTTTTATCTTCATTTCTAATAAGTTACCTAGAGTTGCATGTTACCTCATAATCAAGTCTGCTGCTGAATAGGAAGAAAATAAGATGGCAGTAGAGGCAGAAGCAGCATGCTATCTAACTGCAGTTGCAGTTCATCTGAAATTTATGCAAATTCATTATTTTCATTGATACAATTATATAGATCATCTGTGTATCTGCATTTTGCCTGAAGCATCTACTCATTTATATATAAGCCATCTGCTCATTAGTATAGAGTTTCTTTCTGTATTTATCCTCTATCATTGTTTTCACTACATGCCATTTTTTGTCATCATTGTTTGTATTACTGTTATTTTTGATTTGTAGACTGTGGAAGTATTGTCAAAATTAACTAACCCAATTCTGTAATATGATTTGAAGAATTATTCATCCAAATTCTACTAACAATCATTAAGAAAATTCTTGTTTTATGGAATTCCTGGCCATGGACCAGACATTATCATCTCTCTGTAGGCTAAAGCAATCTGACCATCATCATAATTGCCTCCTGGATTGAACATCAAGTTGATGAATGAGGTGGATCAAATGTTGCATGGATAGTGCTATAGAGAGCCTGTGACTTGATTAAGCCCAATCAGGAAGATTTCTATTGGTGTAATTCTGATATCTATGATTGAGAAATTCTAAATTAATAATAATATCTGAAGAATCAACTTTCAGATGACCTTGGTGATCTGGTGATTGACATCAGGATGGTAACCTGAAGGTCCGTAGTTTGATCCTGGACTGACATAAGTATTTTCTTCAAATAAATTAATTAAAAATTATTGTTCAGTTATTAATTCATAGATGGCATCACTCTTAGTTTTAATTATGATTTTTTATTTCATAATTCAGATGACACTAACATTAGTCCAAATTATTTGAAATTATTAAAAGTTATAATCAAAGATTGAAACATCAAGGCTTAATCTACTTGCTTCTATATAACTCAGTCCTTAAAAATAGCACAGACAAGTAAATATTTATTCCGTAAAATGTTTTCGGACCCAAGTTTAGTCCCTCATCAGTACATACATTGAAGAACTTAACCTCTTAAGAATAAATTATAAATCATTTATTATTAAGAGGTTAAGTTCTTCAATGTATGTACTGACGAGGGACCAAACTTGGGTCCGAAAACGTTTTACGGAATAAATATTTACTTCTCTGTAGTGCTATTTTTAAGGACTGAATCAAAGATTGTTTAGGCAGAATTGAGATCTATTTGGTTATTATCCTATGACATTTAGGCTTAAAAAAATTGATATCATAGTTAAATTGGCAAGATGCTGAAGTTTTAAAACTGCATGAATCCAGTATGTGCTAAAAAAATTGAAACAATTAAGATCTTGGAACAGGCAAAAAATAAAAATGTCATCAACAAACATCAGAGGCTCTGCCAACATCATGACTATATTGAGTAGACTAGATATTTTAAATTGTCAACACAGACTTACTAAAATTGTATTTCAGTTCTTATGAACTATATCAACAAAATTCAGTGCAAAAGTGTAAAAACCAGTTTTTGATAAAATATCTGTGTTTAAAAATGAATTTGTTCTAGAATCTATGTAATAGCATATGAAATTGAACTTTTATCAAAAATGTAATAGCACATAAATCTAACATGTTTAAATTTTGTATCTTATTTATTTTCTTGTGTAACTGAGGATAGTTTAAGTTCATAAATCAAAAACATTTTTGTGTTGTTTGTAATAAATATAATTTATACTGATTAGAAAGTGCTGTAGATGATTTAATTAATACTTTCTTAACAATTATTCAGTTCATAACAGGAAATAATTTTATTATTAAAATATTTTTGGCTTTTGAGGCCCTCATCAGTATATAAACTTTTTTATACCAAAATATTTTAGAACAACACAATTAGTTCTAAATTTTTTAGAACACTTTTTTTTTAAGATTTTTTTTAACAATTCCTAAATGTTTTTTTTAAAATATATTGAGATTAAATATAAATCATTTTAACAGGAATAACATTATAATAATTTAACAAAAATATATGTTAACAAACATAAAATAGCACTACTAGCAACTTAAAACAAAATGAAAAGATTGTTTATTCTGCAAATGTTTTTGGCGAAACATTTCGCCATCATTGGGCTACAGAACAATGGAATAACAGAACAAATTTTAAATAAAAAACAGTTGTTGCCTAGGTTACCTGGCTAGGTACCATAAATACAATAAAATAAATGAATATAACATATAATTAAATATACAATAAATTTCTTTTAAAAAAACAAAAAAGTTGTTAGAAACGAATAACACTACAAGTCCGAAAGGGTCTGGTTGTGGTAGTTCAGGGCTTGGCTATATCCAAAATGCTAATGGCAGTATATTGTGGGCTCATTATGCAACGACTTGTTGTATTTTTATTGGCTTGTCTTCTTTAAGATGTACTCCCATGTTGGTGATAGGTCAACTGTTGGCCTATCATTGACAAGGTTTTCCACCTCTTGTCTCCTAGTTATCTCGATCATCTCTGCTAGTACGGCTTGCGATTCATTTTTAATAGGCTTTATGATCAAGATAACTAGGAGACCGGAAACAGAAAGCCTTGTCAATGATAGACCAACAGTTGACCTATCACCATCATGGGAGTACATCTTAAAGAAGACAAGCCAATAAAAATATGGCAAGTCACTGTGCGAGCCCGTAATATACTGCCATTAGTATTTTGGATATAGCCAAATCCCGAACTACCACAAGATCCCTTTGGACTTGTATTTATTTTGTGGTGTTATTTATTTCTAACAATTTTTTTTGTTTTTTTAAAAGAAATTTATTGTATATTTAATTATATGTTATATTCGTTTATTTTATCGTATTTAGGCTATCTAGCCAGGTAACGTAGGCAACAACTTTTAAAATTTGTTGTTATTCCATTGTCCTGTAACCTGATGATGGCAAAATGTTCCACTGAAAATGTTTGCAGAATAAAGAGCCTTTTTATTTTGCTTTAAGCTGCTAGTAGTGCTGTTTTTTATGTTTATTAAGGTGTATGTCAGACTATATTCTAATCAAGTTCAAGTTACTTAACTTAAAAACAAAACAGTTTTTTTTAATTTGACTTTTAATATAAACAACATTCATTAATACTGCACATAGTATTTTAAAAAGGCAGCATAAACTATTACAAATTATACTAATATATTTAGTAGTAGTGATGATAATAATAATAATAATAATAATAATAATAATAATAACCTTCTATTGAGCTAAGGACATAGCCTTGTTTATTAGGGAAACATCGAATACAGCGTGTCTGATATTTCAAGCTGGATTCCCTTCTTTGTTGAACATAACCAACATTTCTTAAATCCCAAACTAGAACTCTTCGACCTGCTGTTCCAACTATTAATTTATCTTTACAAACTGCCATAGTATATACCTGAAAATTTAGTCATTCAAGTCATAAACATACATTTAAATATTATCATTATTATTTAATTCTTCTTACTTTATCTGACTGTGTTAATGATCCAGCACTGCATGGAGTTCTTGGATCCCAAAGCTTAACTGTCTGATCCCAGCTACCAGTAACTGCAACATTGACATCAGGACAAAATTCTACACATTTTATTGGTGCATCATGATTTCCCACAATAGTTTCTAATAAATAAAAATTATAAATTAAAATATTTATAAATTATGCAAGTTAAACAAAAATGAAATTTCTGTTACCTGTGCTGGAATTAAAATCAAACAGTTTTACTTGTTGATCTATTCCACCACTCCAAGCATGAACTGCATCCTAAGGATAAATAAATAAATTTACATTAAATGCTAAGATTATACTTCTTTAGAAACTTAATTTGTAGGGATGAGAATGCTGAAAATAATTTTTTCCAGGAACCTTACACATTGACTACAGATGATGTTAAATCTGATTCTTTTATCATCTGTTATGAGAGCTATAAATGTTTATATGGGTCATTTTCAACTTTTTCTGAAATATAGTTAGGAATTTTGTGCAAATATTTTTGTTTTTAATATGAATTTATATTATATTTAAAAAATTTTAGGAAAAATTCTTGAACTGAATCAAAACACTTATCATATGAAATCATGTATAAACAGAGGAATTTATTCAAGACAAAAATTTTGAGAAAGGATAGTCAAAAATTGGAAAATTTTTCATAAGATCATAAGATTTGTTGGCTCAATTGCACCATCCTTTCATCACCCTTCAATGCACAATCCATTATATTTATTCCTAACAAACATTATCATTTTACAATTCTTTTGATTTTTTGTTAAAAATATGTGGATATGTGTGACTGTACTTAAATTAATATTTTTGTGGTATTTAAATATTGGTTACTGCACAGATATCATCAAAAATACATAAAATGATCATGTTATCCTTTTTGTGCTATTATTACATCCTATGGATAGTAGCTAGATCAATCATATTTATTTCTAAAAATGCTTTATTTCTTCTGAATTATATCAAGAAAAATAAACAGATCATCCGAATGTTTATATTTAAATAAATTCAAAAATATTAATTCACTGAATGCTTCACAAATAAAATTGGAAATGTGTGATTGATCCTTTTAATGAATAAATATGGCTGCTGCAAGTCTATGTATCATTCACTATATTTTCATTTAATGTTAATAATCTCCAATATTTCTGATCAACAATTTGTGTAGTTTCAGATATTCTGATCATTTAGAAAACATAGCCAATTTTGAATATAGGATTTACACTCCTGGTGATCAGTGTGATGCAAGCTTTCTATCATCATCAGTTGCAGCATAATTTCTGTTGCATGTTTTGGTTTTAAGTTTTATCATAAACTTTTAATAAATATTTTAGATTAGACTTGAAACTTTTAACATTTTTTTGATATTTTCTGCCAAGTAAATATTTCAATAAAATGGCATTGTTAGTGGACACAATGGAACATGATCATATCTGCTCTCCATCCAGTTTTTCTGCACACTGCATCTCATGTTGATATTTTAATGCTGCAAGCCTGAAATTTAGTTTTTAAGTGACCTTATTTATTTCATTAATGAGTTGTATTTTGAAAATTTTTAAAATTACAAAAAACTATTTATTTCAATGATTATCCTATTGTTCTAACACTTGAAAGTTAGAAGTTAACTTATAAGTAGGCATCAAATTTTTATTGATTTTCAAACTCTGAAGTATAGGTTTGGTTTATATACGAGTATATATATGATAACTAAAAGTGTGTTGTACATTGACTCCATCATTGCAAGATTGATGATGATCATAAGTCAGAGTTCCTGTACAGTATTTATAATATTAATCCTTACATAGAGTATTTCGCATAAATTTACAATTAATTTTTTCTTCTTTTGTTTTATAAAATCAGAATTTTATTTTGTTATCTACATAGCAATATTTATTTAATATTACAAAAAATAAATTTTATTTATAAAGTTTTTAATTCATTACATATTCAATTTAATTCAATGTTGGACTGAAAAATCTCTATTAAGAAAATTTTGAAAATTTTTTTTATCACATCAATTTTATGTATTTTTAACTTTCAAATGATCTAATTTTCAGTTTTTTTTTTTTTTTGTTAATAATTCTAAGTCATGAAAATGGATAGACAAACATGATAAAGCTGAGATTTTAAAAATATCACGAAGTCAATATTCTAACATAATTAATCAAAAACCAAAAAAAAACCTATGTTAAGTAAAAATCCATTAAGTAGGTATAATAATTACATCATAAAAGTTATAATTTCACTATAAGATTTTAAATTAAAGATTATAAACCTATTTTGTGAAGTATCAAATATTTTGTGTTCTACAAAGCATTATATCATTTTATTTCCATTTTCAACTTATAGCTGAAAACATGCATTGACAGTGAAGGTAACCATCTTTGTTTGTAATATATTAATTTGATCAAATGTTATTTCTGCTAAATCAATGTGCAAATAAGCTTAACTGCATTGTTTATCTTCATAAACAATGCAGTTAAGATTATATGTTATTGTCAAAATTAACCTGTTTATTGAATTTTTATTTACTTTTCATTAGCAATGTTCCACTGTGATGAAAGGCAACATACTTGTTGACTTTTGAATTCCCAGTAATGACATCATTTATATAAGATATTTTAATGATTCAATTATTCACTTATGTCATAAAATTTAAATTAATATAAAATAATTATCATTCATCAAAGTTTCACATAGATATTATTATTAATTATTTTGTATTCTGTTCTTATTATAATTAATAAATACCATATTTCCTCAATTCTAGATGTCATTGGTTTACATATAACTTCTCCCATTTTCCTCTACCTTTAATAGAAATATGTAGAGAAAAAATGATTTAATTTTTATTGTAAATCTAAAATAAAAATACTGCAAAACCCTAATTATAAAGCAAAGTTTATTTAAAATATTAACAGCACAAAAAAAATTTATTTCTGAAGTTAAAATATGGAGCACTCAATCTGTATCAGAAAGTCTGATGCCAACTTTTTTATAATGCTAATTATCTGGCAAGTTTACAATGCATTTTTTTTCTGTTCAAGTTTCCATATATTATAAGATGAACTTTTAAACTGCAAAAATAAAAGAATAAAAAATTATCAATTTAATTATAAATAAAAATTTAAATTTATAATTTTTTATTGTTTTATTTTTGCTATTATTGTTTATAATTTGTAATTTGAACTGTTTGTTCTAGAATAGGTAAATAGTTTTTATAAGAAAAAAAACATTAATTAATAGTTCTTAGTATAAATGCAAAGAGGGTACAGAAGTACCAAACACATTATACTTGAATATCTTTTGTTTTTTGCAAAAACAATCTATTGTTGCTCATTTAAATGCTAGTTTAAAAAATGGGAATGCAACTTTCGGTAATTACATTCAATTTTATGACCAAATTAAAAGTAGGACCATTATCTTGAAGAATGCATTATCTTTGGAGAAATACCAATGGTATGAAAATCAGATAAGGAACAAAAGAAACATTTTAGACAAGAGGCATAGGCCATTCATTGCCAATGATCATCCAAAACTGGGCCCAGACATAGATAAAAGTTAAGATTTCATTATTGTAAATTTGTTGTAATATAACAGAATATGTTGTATATGCTTTAATAATACAGTAATAATAGTTTTTTTTATATCCCTTGATGTATATAATGAAATTAAAAAAAAGCTCTCCTCCCCAGATTAGATTCAAAGAATTATGGTAAACCTAAATATTATATTTATATATTTCACAGCACCATTTTGGATCATCACAATATTATGTCAAGGCATTGGTATATTATAACAAAAATATATTTTAAGTGAGCATGTGTGAAGTTGTGGTATACCTATATTAAAAATAAAGAAAAAATTTTCATAAAAAATTTAGAAATGTATTTCTATTTTTCCCAAATACAGGTATTCCCCAACTTACATATCTGACTTTATTCAAATTTTCCAAATTCTTTTTTTTTTTGAAATATAGAGCATAACTATTTATTGCATTTGTAACCTACAAGTCTGAACATGTTGTTTATGACATTTAAAAATTCATATGATTTGATTTATGTTTTGTATATTGTTTGTTAAGATCAATAAATAATATATTAAATTAATTTATTAATAATATGATACTAATCATATTACTGATAAAATAAATGTCCATGCAGTTTTGTCACCATTTCAGTCTGGGCAATAATATGGTGACAATGTTGTTTAAAACCAACTGCTAGTTGCAAATTTAATTGGCAGTGATACACATGCAAAACTGTCCTAACTGATTAGATTGGCCCATACTTACATAGCTGTATTGAATGTATTAGTCTATATAACTGCTTATTTCTACTTGTCACTATACTTGAATATGTAGATCAACAGATACAGCCCTTAGAAAAACTTTAAGACCCTCCTGTTTTGCCTATGTAATTTTCTGAGAGAGCTATATTGCCTCAGATCATTGGATGAAGGCAACAATTTCAGAAAATAATTGAGGGCCAACTATCCATTCAAATTGTCTGATACATTCCCCTATAGTCATAGACATCATTAGATGTTACTTTGGCAAATTGCTTCAGAGATTAGAAACCAAAATTTTTTTGACTTTATTTATGTAATCATCATCATAAATCTGCCTATGCTACAATATGGTAGCATCTAGAACAATAAAAATTATTTAAGATTGCAATAAAATTAATGATTTTTTTACAATTTATTGATTTATGTATTATTTTAGCTTTTATATTTACCTATTTTAAGTATTATTTTATGATTATTTACAGATAATCTTCTTTTTGACATATAAAGTTAGTAGTAATTATGTGGATAAATCATATGACTTATCCACTTGATTTATAAACTGGAAGATGTTGCAAGATCAAAAGAGGCCCAAAAAATTAATATACTGCTATGAAATTTTTATGATACATTTAGAACATATCAGATATTATTATTATATATGAATTTTACCAATTTCAATTTATTCTAAGTTTTATCAGCATGTTAATTTAGTAATTTTTTATAAAAAAAATAAACAATGAGATTTTTGACAATGTTTTAGCCCATATAAAATGTATCAGGTAGACTGGACATAAATATTGTGAAACAACATACTCTAAGAGTACTAATGATATATAATACTTACATTATAATGAAAAGGTGAATTCAATATAATAATTTATAAAGTAATGAATAATTAATGCTAATTAATGCCGTAATTGCCACATAAGAAGGCCAGTAGTTCAGCAGTTAAGTGCAATCACCAAAATCCACTTAGTAGCCTTGATAGTTTTTGATTCAGAATTTTTATGAAAAAATTATTTTTTTCCAACTTATGCAATTGCAGAATTCAAGTTATTTAAAAACTTCAATTCTAATTATTTGCATAAGTTGTGGAATATCTGTAATGAAGTCAAACTAAATTTTAGATGAATATTTTTTATGAAATTATTTTTTACTTACCTGAAAACAACAGTCCAAAACAGGTGCTGAATGTGTATATTTAAGTCTCATATTATTAGTTATTACATCATATAATCTAACTGTACAATCCCATGATGATGCCAAAAGAAACTGATTAGAATTAGGTCCAAATTTTACTGCTGAAACACAGTCTGATGGTGCATTTTCTAATTTGAATTCATTTGGTGAATCTGACAATGTCATTTTCTCCTTTAAACTACTGCAAAAAAATCATTTAAAAAAATTTGATTCATTAGTAGAGATTTCATTATTTTTAAATTAGAAAATACTAATCGTTTATATATTAAAAAGGTTTATGCTATATTATAATATTTAACTTTTAGCATTTTATATTAATTACTTATATTTTATAAAATTAACAAATTTATCTTCAAATTAGAGTTTGCATGTTTAAATTCAATATTTCTTTTAACACTAAATTTTGTTACACTTAAAAAATTATGAACTGTCATAAAAGAAAATCAAATTTTATTTTTATCATATTAAATAAGTATTGAAAATATCATTTAAATAAATTTTTTTACTACTAAATAATTATTTGGTCTATCATTTATAATTTATTTATTCCATACAGATATACATAACTATATAGTCATTTACAAATCAGTTTTTAGATCAGACACTATTGCATTACCATCTCTATAGTAAAATGTAGTTGAATGGTTCCTCTTGGGAAAGGACACAAGACAGTGCCCTATAATATGGTTGATGGTTCGGAGGAGACTGCATTTACAGTATGGGTGATTAGACTTTTTCCACCTATGTAATAAGTATCTGCTTCTTCCATGATTTATCCTAATTCATTTCAAAGTGGACTAATGCTTATGAGAGAAATGGAATCCAGAAGGATCTAAAAAGGAATCATTGATGAGAGCGATTAAGGAAATCAACATTGCATCACTTACTCCTCTGCTCTCCTCTAAGATAAAGTTTTGTGTGTCCAAAAGTTGGCTCTTGTACCAAAATGGCCTTTACAATGTCAGTCCAGTCTTTGGTGGGCTGTTTGATATTTTGAAAACAGCGTTATTTCAAG
>WUQG02042570.1:0-10609 GCA_011317285.2 Androctonus mauritanicus | reverse complement strand
TACAAGAGTGGCACAAATCCATATTGGACCTAATACAAACAACCTTTTTAATAACACAATTCAAGAAAATCTCATATTATATATAAATTAAAATTGTTTATGATTTAAAATGTAAAAATTTTTAAGAAATTTAATATTTCTAAATTTTTGAATTTGTTATATATATTATTATTATTGTATATTTATTTATAGCTAAATATTATATTTTATAAAAATTTAATTTTTTTCTATACAATTAAATTTTGTATATGAAACCTTTATCCAATTTTATTAACTAAAAAAATGATAATGTTGGCTAGGAATTATTAATATTCTTATTAATACAATAACAGAAATAATATTCAAATAACAGAGAATATATTTTTTAATAACAAATTCAAATATTTAACTACCTTATAATCTTATATTTTGTAATATTTTAACAACTTAGCATTACTTTAGTAGCTTAAGTTTAATTAAAAATTCTCATTTTAATTCTCTAATAATTCTGAAATTCTTTATCTTGACATATATTACATTTTTCTATTTTAGTATTATATCAACATTTTACATTTCATTATCAAACTACACAGCTGTTTTTAGAAAGAATGCTCGTTTTCCTGATATGACTATTTTTCTATATCATTCTTCTTATAATACAATAATCACTCATTTATACCTTTAGGAAGCATTTTTGTAATATAATACTGCATTTATTGCTAATAGAAATATACTTATCAAATTATAAAAATTAGTATAGTAATATATCCTTCATGGACCAAAAATATCTATATGCAATATATAAAATTTTCAAAATTTCTATAGAGAAATTAATATTTAATAATAATATAAAACATAATTATGTTATTTTTTTATGAAATTGATGTATCTAAATTCCAAATTCAATTTTTCCATATAATCTTATTATAACTAAAATGATATCTTTAAAAAAATAATAATTAAGTTACAGTATGAATAAATATATAATTAACATAAAAAATCTTTATCAGAAAAGAATTTCATAAAATTAATATTTTTAATCCTTTATATAAATAATGACTGACTTTTATAATTTCAAACTTTGCCAATTTCTCTCAGGGCTATGGGTAGTTCCAAGAATAGAGAAATCTAGGCAATTGCTTATAGTTATCAAAATAAATGCAAACATTTAAAAATTCATAATTTTTTTCTTCTATTAAATCCAATAAATTTTACTATAAACAAAACAGCATAATTTACATTCAAATATTTGAAGTGAGGTACACAGATGAATGGCAAAAGCATTTAGAGTAATTTCTACATCATAAAAATAAAAATAGTATAAAATCATTAGATATAGAAAGTATCAATACCCGTAAAGTCTGCCTTCTGGATTTAAAATATTATAATACAGCAGGACCTAATTCACATGATTAATTCTTTCAAAAAATTTTTATGTAAATCTAAAATCATATAAGTCCAAAATGCTTAAATTTGATAAACATGAATAGGAATTTTTTTAGATATCATCTTCATGTTTCATTGAGGATGATCTGATGATATTGAATGATGTTTCAAGAGATATATTAATAAACAAAATAGCCAAATGAAATTTATGGGCATACTTTAAGCATAAATGAGAAAATTTAAAGTCATAAATACTATTTCTGCAAAAAAGTAAATTTTTTAATGAATTTTTATTCATATTTTGTAGAAAATTCAACAAAAATAAAGTTGTATGTGTATTTCTTTGAAACTGCATAAATAGGAGACCTACTATACTGCTTTAAACTAATTTCAAAATGATAGAAAATAGTGTCCTACAAAAAAAAATATTTTTTTCAAAGACATCATTTTTCAATGGAATTGAACCCATCCTCCAAGATAATGAGTGAGAGCTTTACCATATGTCCATCCAACCAATTATTTTTGTTTACTTTTAAGTTTCAAGAAATGTATCAATGAAAAATTAATATTTCAAATTAATGTTCAGCAGTATTGTTGTTCAATAACAATACATTTATATATCAATTTATAAGAACTTCTAATGTAAATAATATTTGAATTATATGAGACTAATTATTTGAGATAAAAATTATAGAACTAAAAATACTTGGAAACAGGAAGCATTTTGTAATGTAATATTGCATTTATTTCTAATGGAGATATACTTAATCAAATTTAAAAAATTAATATAGCAATATATCCTTCATAGGCCAAAAATATAATAATATCTATATGCAAAATAGAGAAATTAGCATTTAATAATAATATAAAACATAATTATATACATATAATGCAAAAAAATTAAATTGATAATAGTTAATGAATCCATGTAAAATATTAAAAATACACTGTTCATAACAGAAAAATTTACAAAATTGTATAATAAGTCATAATTTTCTTGCAAAATATAATAAATCTTTATAATACATTTACAAGCACTAATTTGGTAAGGAAAAAAAATTCTTTAATAAACACAGTTTATACATTAAAGTTTCATTCAAGTCTATGCATCAAGTCATTGAAAAATACTTTCAATATCATTAGATTATCCTCAATTCACTGAGGATGATCTAATGATATTGAAGATGAAGTGATCTAATGATATTGAAAATGATATTTCAAGAAGTAATGCTTGTAACTATGTTATTGATATAGGAATCCTTCAATTTACATCATCCTACACTTATGTCATTGTCTCAGATTCAATTTATTAATCAAAATGAGCAAATTAATCTCTACATTCTATTAGACTGCTTTTCTTGTTGCTTAAACAAATTTGCTAGCATACATGTTTCTGTTGTCTAGGCAAGAAGAACCGCATATGGCAACAAACTTGATTTGGAAATTATATCTGAATATGTTTTCAAAATATTAAATTCCCATAATGAGGATTTTAAACTTCACAATCTTAATAAAATATGGAAACAAAGTGTGTTCAATTTAAACCTAAGCTTGCATATCAGATCATGACAATTTCAAAATTGATTGAGGGTAAATTTATTGAACCTGCATGGAGATTCTTGAGGATCTTGATTCAAACAAACAGTAACAAAATAAAGAATAAAGAGGGTAAGCTTATTTTTAAAAGAAGAACTTATGTCACAAAATTTAACACTTGATTAATTTAAGCTATAATTAAGGACTTCTGTTGCAATTTTCATTATTGGATAAATATCCAATAATGAAAATTGGATATTTATCCAATAATGAAATCATTAAATTGTCATTTGATTTATCAGATTTTATATTTTCTGTAAATATTTCATAAGTACAGAATAAGTATATCTGATTTTCTTGATTAAAATTTTTTATCTAACCAATCATTCCAATTTAACATTACATTTTTAGGAAAATCTGACTTGATTTACATCATCTCAAATAACATCAGAAGTTTTGAAATGGCCTATAATGTAACTCTGAGAGATTACTGTAGATGGTAGATGGATTTCTGACTATTGTAATTTATGAATCTATACCTATAAGGAAAATAATAAAACAATAGTCAAATTTTTTGTATTACTTCGTTTCATTTACCTTAATTCCAGCTAAAATGCACTTTGAAAACTGATTCACTAAAGAATTTTTAAATAAATCATAATAAGTTAATTTCCATATTAAATTACAATTAATTAAATAGGCCCTAACAACAGTCTTTCCATTATAATCACGACTTACATGAAACTATTTAAAAAATTCATACCATATAAATCAGGATTTGGTCGGAGTAATCGATGAATATAAGTTGCTCTTCCAGGTCGTGGTATGAAAGACCATACAATTCTCTGTATTACTTGATTAGTATCCACATTAAATAAGTTTTGATAATATTTGAAATCCCAAAAGGATGGTTTTGTTTCAGATTTTTCAGAAGATAGTAACTATTTAATAAAGTATTTGGTTATTAAAATAAAAACTGATATTATATACATTATTCAAATAAAATATTATATTTTTTTCTAATTTTATAAATTTCTCATTCAAAGGATATGTTTTAGTTTAATATTTAAAATGTTAACCTAAACCATATTTCTTTAATGCAATTATTTATATAACTTCATTGAAATTTTCATTTCAGTCTGTGTGTTTACTATTTAACAATACAATACTGTTTAATCAAAATATTAGACATGATTAAAATATTACTAGATTAGATTATTAATTATTAGAGACTGCATTTTGAGTGAATATGACACACATTGCTGACTACTGCTCTAAATTTATATATATTCAAGCATCATTACACTATCTATCTATAATCTGAGAGTATTATAATAAAATAGTTATTATAATACTGTACTCTCAAAGTATTATAATAAAAATTAAGTTATTTGTTACTTTTTATTAAAAAAAATAATATCTATTATTTTAGAATTACTTATTACTTATTTTATCATCATCATTGAAGGAGAATACTGAGTATTTAATTTTGAAATGTGAATAATTGACAACTTTATTTAAAAATGTAATTAACTTTTCAGTAATTACTGAAAAACAAATTTTCTCCAATCTACGAAGGTTTATTATTATTTTAATAAAATAACAACAATCTTTGAAGAACTGAATAATATTTTTAATAGAAGAAGTTAGCTAATTTGTATTTCAATGGTACAAACTTATTCTATACTGTATTTTAAATTATTTCTGTTTACATATAAACAAATGTGTATTGAATTAAATTTTTATATTTTATTTTGTTATATTTTATATATAACAAATATCAAAATAATTTTATGTATCTTTATTTCAACTATAATCTGTATTATGTAATATATATATATAGTGAATAACATATTTTGTAAGAGTAAAATCTAAAATTTTCAAAAAAGTAAAGCAATAAAAAATAAAAATTTCATTTAGGTTCATTTACGTATTTTTTTAACAACATAAATATGATGTTTTACTTTGTTTAAAACTGTGAATCTATTTAATTATTTAATATATATTAAGTATTATATAATTTTAATTTATTATATATTATTTTATAAATATTCTAATTAGATTTATTTTACTGAGCTGTTTGCTTCAAATTATAACAATTCAAACCTTATTTTATTATTACAGAATAAATATTCATTTTTCAAAATATATAAAATTTCAGTTTTATATTTATCATAACAGATATTTTATTTATCATTTAACAGATGGTATTCTTTCCTGTTGAAAAAAAATAATAATAAAATAAACAAAAAAAATTATATATATATAAAATATATATAATTTTATTTATATTATATATAATTATATATAAAATAAAAAATAAGAAAATAATGTATACAGTATATATACATTATTTTCTTATATTTTTGTAAAATATTTCATATTTTCTTTATGAAATTGACATTTGCTGATAATCTCTAATGAAATTTAAATTTTCTCATGAAGATAAATTTCTTTTTATTTTGTATTTTTTATGAAATTTTTGTCATTTGGGTTATTGTTTCTTTTGTATTAAAAAAAATAATCTTAAAATTATTCATTTATTCTACTTGATTCTTGAGATGATAAGATTTGAAATAACACTCTTTATAAAAACTTGGAAGAATTGATCATATTCCACAGATAATGATTACAAAGAAAAACAAAATACATAAAATACCAAATGGCAAAAAAACTATATGCATATTAAGCATTTATTATAAGATGGAAATTTTAAATTGGTGATTGGTGTTTTAAAAGTCCATAAATAAACAAATGGATGTTATGAATTAAAGTTTGTTAATAAAACTAATTTTATATTTATGCATCAGTTATAATAGTCATAATCATATATTATATAAAAAATAAATGTTGAAGGATTTTCTTCTTAAAATTAAGAATTATAAAATTTGTATTGAATGACTAAATAAAATAAATGGAAAAATGGACTTAAAAAAGATATATTTAATTTTAGAATTAATACTTTCAATATAAATTGAAATTTAAATGCGTTGAAAATGGAAGAACAATTTATTATTTCACATATCTAAATAATTATGTTTTAAAAAGTTTTTAAATTATTGCTTAAAATTAAAATCATAAATATAATTTTGAGTTATTTATATATTACAAAATAACAAAAAATAGAATGATATCATATGGAAAATTGATATTTGATATTAAATGCATTAATATGTAATATTAAGCAGAGCCAGGATAAGCATTAAAGAAAAAATAATAAACAAAAAAAAAATTGCATCAAATTTTTATACAAAATATATAAACTGTATTTATTTATCATGTGTTGTTCAAAAGATATTACATTTTCTTTTCCAAAAGATGTTTTGTGAACATCCTGTATAACTAATATGTAAAATTTTATAATTAAAGTTTACAATTTTGTGTAACAAATAAATATTTCTTTTTTAGTCTTTTTTTGGTATCTCTTCATATTTTTCCCATGAGACAAGTAAAAATATTTACTTCATGTAAAGTATTTATCATGTCATAATCTTAATTCTGATCCTAATTGCCTATTGAATATCATGCTTTATTTTATTTATTTTTTGTGATAAGTATTTTGTACAATTATAAAAATTTTAATAAATTTACAAAATAAGCATTAAAAAGGTTATTGTTATATATTTCTCTAACATATTTAAAAATTAAGTCATTGTGTGTCTTTGGTTTTAATTTGTCTGCAAGATCATCATCAATAACTTGATCTTCTTGCTAATTTCATAAAAATCTAATAAGTAGTTCTGAAATATTTTCTTAAAATATTCTGAAGTTTAAAATTTTCCCATTTTGAAATGGTTAAGCTAAAAAATTAAATGATGTGATAGCAAGAACATTATAAAAACAAAAATATAATTAATTTTTTCAAAAATAATTACTATAGGAGATTTAGGATCACAATCCTATAAGTGTCCTATAGTAATATTTTTATAAAAAAAGCATATAGTAATCTCATAAGTCTTGCTTTTCTTTAGAAAGTAGGCTAAAAATCGTTCCCCCATTTTAAATGATTTTATAATTTCTGCACACTCTTTTGAAATGAGATAATAATGAATGAAATTAAAATCACTGAATGGAAAATTTCAGTTTTTCAGAAACCATTTATTGTTTACAGATTCTATATCTGAAAAAAATTATGTAAGTTATCGTTTGAAATTTTATTCTTCTCTGGGGAAGAAATTAAAAAGCATTAAGCATCAATGCTTTTTGTATTGTTATTGACACAAACATTATTTAAAAACAGACTTAATATAATGTTATAATGTTAGAATACTTAAATTATTTATCTGATTTAAAATAATCACTATACTAATATTAACACAAATAGAATTTGACATTATACAAAAGTTATCAGAATATGTCCTCATTTAATGTCAGAATAAGGTTCCTGAAAATCATGATTTTAACTGAAACCAATATTCCCTTTGACATAATGTTTATAATTCATGATTATGTTCCTAGTTTCTGATATTAGTAGATATAATATTTGATAATTTTTCTTATCTAAACATATTACATTATTCAATGATGGAATTAAATAAAACAGAAACATGGTTTAATTGTAAACTTTATTATAAAATTTTTCATATCAGTTATATAGCGGATCCACAAAAGATCTTTCAGAAAAGAAAATGCAATATCTTTTGAACAAAACATGATAAATATAGTTTTATATATTTTATATAGTAATTCAAAATGTGTCTCCATGTATAACTTCTACATGAGCCCTTTTGTTGCTCAGAGTACAATCAAATAATATTCCATCTCTTGTTATATATTTCCCAGTATATTTGCATAACAAATGCTATTGCATCCACAATCCTGTCCTTCAGAACTTTGATATCAGACACAGGTGTTTCACACACAATGTTTTTAATGTATCCCTATAAAGAAGTGGAAGTGTGACAACTAGTGATCATGGGGAACAGGGAATGAAATGACTTCTTCCAATCCAGCACTTTGGGAATATATTGTCAAGGGAGTCTTGAATTGATTTTTCTTAGTGTTGAAAGTATTATCTTGTTGATAGTATACATTTGGCAGAAAATGCTATAATGAAGGTTCAGAAATTCTACAAGTATGTTTTGATGGATGTTGGCAATTATGATATTTCTGGCAAAGAAAAAAGGACTAATAATTTTATTTTCCATTAGCTGCACCAGATATTTGCCTTTATAAGCTCTCTCTTTTATGTTCACATATAACATATAGGAATCCCAATCCTCACATCTGTACATTATATTCATTGACCTTTCCTGAGAGATGAAATGTTGCCTTATCTGAAAAACAGATTCTGGATAAAAAGCTATTGTCCTTGTCAAGTCTTTCAAGCATGTCAATTTAGAAGGTATATTGAATTGACAGATCATCAAGTTTCAAGGCTTGCACAATCTGCAATTTGTATAAATACAATTTCAAACCTTTTGTACAATATCTTGTGCATTGTGACTGAAGTATTTTCAGATGGTAGGAAGTAATTGTCAAACAGTTAAATAGATTCCTTTGAAATTTAGATCTGATTATTTTGTTGTGTCCTCAGAGATGCTTTAGATGAATATTCTGTGCTCTTCCATCTTTTCAGCACCAGACCCATTTGAAAAAAGGCTTTCATCCATATCTTTAGGGAAACTTGGTTGATCCTTCTGATAGGTTTTTCAATATCTTCTCTGAACTGTTGTTGGTGATTTCATTTCTGCCAACCATACCATTGCATTGAGCCTTTTATATAGGAGACACCATTTTCTGTTTTCAGCAACACAAACACCACCTATTGGCACCAATCAATGTTACAATGCTTCTGAAATGAAATACTTGAGCTATTGTACAAAATATATGAAAGTGTATTCATTATCATTTTTGTTTAAAGATATATCTTCTTTTCTGAAATATGATCTGCAGACACTCTATATATCATTCATTATAAGCAAAGAAAATTATTTTCTAATAAAAGAGTTTAGAACTCAGAGATATTATCATTGATTAATTTTCTTAATGCCAGTTCTAATCATTTAAAGTTATGTCACTCTAGGCTTTATCATAGGTTCCCCTCACTTGTGATTTTCTGCTAGACTGTACAGGATGGGGATCAAGCACAGCACAGATCCTTCATATAAATTTGTAAGGAATGGGTTAATAATTCAACTTTGGTCCTCTAATTGGAAAGCTGAAGCATTTCTATCTGGTCAGTTTGTCATGTGTTTTGTGTGCTATTATAGTTTAATTAATATATTGTTCATAAACAATATTGTATACTTGAGTTTAGTGCTCATATAAAATATGGTTACCTTGTTTTTGATAAATAGTATAAGTTTCCACTTCATTTTCTATTATGAAAGTAAATATAAAAAAATAAAAACTTTATTGTTTTCTGCCTTAAAATTTTTAATTTTTTTAATTAATTTTGTTTTTACTGATGACATAATAAAACAATGTTAACTAAGGTAGCATTAAATGAGGATTTACTCTATTTATTTTTCTAATATTCACTGACAGAACTGAAACTTGCAAGTAAAACAAGATATTAGTAAATTGTTTTCCTTACAAATGCAAATTTCATGCATAAATGCTAAAAAATGAATGATTTACTTTTATTCTTAGTTGCTATATACAACTAAGAATAAAAGTATATGAAATTAGATATAGGAATGAAATATTGATCTCTATCTTATAATAAGTACAGAATAAAGTTTATAAAGAATATTGTAATAAGTATTTAATGAAAGACTTTATATTAAAAATAATAACTTAAAATTCAGAATAAGAAAATATTTTATATTTATATTAATAAATATTCTATAAATATTTTATGGTATATTAATTAAAGTTACTACTTTAATTAATATACTAAAAAAAAGATAAAAGATGTATTAAAAGATTTTTGTTTAATATTTGCAATCAATTCTGAACATGCAAATACAATTTAAAAGAAATTAAAACATTAAAACTTAAGAGAAATTAGATCATATCAAAGAATAAAATTTTATTTTCCTGTTTATAATTTAAAATTATATTATTAAATTAATTATTATACAAAAACTAGTTAATTACCCTTTCTTGCTCTTCATTTTCTATTCCTATATTATCTGAATATTCCGGAAAAGATTCTGAAAATAATTTCAAAAATATTATACAAATATGAAAATATTAATACAGGAATACCCCAGAGTTACGTCATCTTTGGTTCCAGATGGGTGCCGTAAACTGAAAATGCCCGTAAATCAAAGCATTCCATTTTTTCACTTATCAATGTATTTACATGCAATGTCAGTTATGTCAGTTATGTAATAATCATTTATTAATTTCTTGATCCATAACTGACATAAACAGTAAAAATTTACAGAAAGTGATATACTGTAGTTCAGGAGTCGGCAATGTGCGGCCTGTTGCAAGTTTTTGTGTGGCCCACCAAACAATATAACTTTTATATGGTAAAGTAAAAATTAGGAAGGCTTTTTTATTTTTTATTTTATTATTACTATTTGTTATATTATGAAATATATTTATTGATTGCATGATTATTTTTTATCGATTGAGAGAATTCGGCTACAATCACCATCAACCAGTGATAAACGATCAGTTGACAAATGTTCACAAAGCGAGACTAGGATTCGCATTGGAATATTTACTCTATCCCCGGAATTTTTTTTTGTTCCCCAATGTCTATAACAACACTGTGCGACCCACTTAAAATTATTATTTTTTTTTTGAAAAT
>WUQG02042559.1:0-10609 GCA_011317285.2 Androctonus mauritanicus | reverse complement strand
TATTTAACATTCTAGAACTATAACTAAATATATATGTTCTAAGACATTTTCTGATTATACAAAGAAAAAATTTCGACGTATAAATTTTTCAAATATATTTATCATTCTAAAGTAATTGGGAAGAGCAATTTATCTGCGTATATAAAGAAGTTATATATTAAGATTTAATTAAAATATTTAAATATATTAGCAGAATATTTAAATACGTTAAAATTTAAATATTTTGTGATTATTGATCTTCAATGAATATGAAAATCAATAATCAGAAATAAAAATAAATCGAATAGTTTTGCAATAGAAAATAATTTAAGAGAAAGAAATTCCAAATTGATCTCCATAAAGTTTATTATGGAAGATGCATTTTATTATGTTATTAAGATATGAAATTTATATTGAAGCATAACCGTCACTCAAAGTAAAACTGTTTTCATTTCTAGAATTCGTGCCTACATAATATATGCAGATCACAAACTAACTTTGGCATATCGTCGTTTCGCTTTCAAAACAAGACAAACAAAAATAATCAACTTTTCAGGAGAAGCAAAAAACTAGTTTACTTCGTATGTAATGGTTAATACAGTGAAATAAGTACACAGAAAATTAACGATTGTCATCACATTTCGACTAAATGTGGGATTTTTTTAGAATATTTTTTTTATTTTAGTCATAAAAGCATTAAATGTGAAAAAAATGCATATATCTGATTTTTTTTTTTTAGTTATAAAATCCGGTATATGTATGGATCGTTCATAGCTGTTTTTGTAGAATAGCACGGTAAATAAATTTTATGTAGTATTTAATGCATATAGCTGATTTTGCAACAGAGAAGAAATAAAATTATGTAAACAAAACTAACTTTTTCCCTTTGTGATTGAGGTACGGTAGTTCATCCTGTATCCGTGGATCTAAAATGCGGAAAACAACGCGGGATAAAGTCGATGATAGCGAAAGAGACGCCATCGACCTTCAATGATTTCGAACACTCGGTAGAAAGTACCTTTGAGTTTACAAAGATGATGTCATATTTGCTTTCATAGACGTTTTCCTTTACCATTTTCCTCAAGTGAGTGCCAAGTCTAATACATTCCAAGACCTAACCCTGTTATGTTACGTTGTGTTTAATATCACACGCTATAAAACGTATTATTTGCACTTTTTGGCGTTTCTACTCGACATGCATTCCATATCACTTTCCAACCAGCTCAAAACATTACTTCAGAATAATGTTCTGTTGTAAGGTCTGGATTTAAAAATTTGAAAGAAGGCGAGAAGAAATTTTTAATAGTAGTGTGAGAATTTATTTATTAATTATAATTTGCTAATATAATTATTTGTATCAGTTATTTTAGTGGTACACGCTCTTTGTTTAAAAACATGAATTGTATTAGATTATTGTTGTATTTTGTTGTTCTAAACGTTGAGATCTGATGATAACATTTTCTGCCGTCAATTTTTGATAACATAAAAATTGAGGTGACAAGAATATTCAAAAACGTTTAACAGGGTTTAAATTCTGCGATGATCAAATCCAGACTCGTAAGTAGCTACTTACGATTTGGGATCATTATCAGAATTTAAATCCTGCTAAAATTAGTGGTACTTTTCTATTATATAATGAACAACAGAAACAAAAATTTTTTTTCACCATTTACAAAATTAACAAGTAAATAAAAGATCTGAACAATTATGACGAAATAACTTTATAAAGAAAACAAAATTACAAAAGTGCACATATATAATAAATTATTCAAGTTAAATTATGTAATTTCTTAAATAATTCTAATATATATTAAATTATGTAATTATTTAACTCAAAGTTTATATAATAGTTTTACTTAAAAACCTTTATAAGATTACAATACTTCTTATAATCACAAAATAAGATAATATAATGAGAGCAATCCTTTTACTATTTTACTTGCAAAATTAATTTAAAAATTCTCTGTTGTAATATAACAAAATAAACAGGCATTAATTAAAAGGAAAGATTGTCGTAAAAGTGCTGATAATCCCTATGCATAAAAGGCTTAAGTTGATTCGTGTAAATGTACACGAACCAACTTAATGTGCGCCACGGAACTTGGCCCGGCGTATTGCCATACGTTTTTATAATGAATAAGAAATATCGAAATTTAATGGATATTACTATATAAAACTATATATATACATACTATATCATAATCATTATCATCATTTCTATTTCATTCACTACTGAATATATATACCTTCTTTTGTTTCCATCAATGTTTCCATATGTATTTATATTATGCAATTGCAACCATTGGGAACCAATTATTTTTCTATTGAACTTATAAGATCACCTATACTTTATTCAAATATTGTTATGTTTTTTTAAGCATATTAAAACAATGTTTTATAGATTTTTTTTTTTCCTTTTGTTTTCTCTTTCTCTCTCAAGCTTTACAGATTATGATTCACATATTTTTTACAAATTAGCAATTATTTTCCTATTTTATCCACTAGGTGGATATTTAGTTTAAACGCGGGTTATTAGAATAGATTATTTTGTTGTTTTATTTCCATTTTATGTTGTGTATTAGTTTTGTAAGTTTTTTATACTTTTAATCAATTTTACATTAAAATAAGTATGAATTAATTATTTGTTTTCAAGAAATGTATAGAATACTGATATGTCAATTGTTCCTGTTTGTCGTACCCACAGTTGTCATACTATCGTACGTCGAATATCAATATTTGGGCAAATTTAGAAATACATTTTAAGCTGTATTGTATAGATAATTGTAATATATGCAATACAACTTCAAATGTTTTTACTAATATTAGATAAATAAATTATTTATTTAGAAATTTACTATTCTTTTAAATTAGTCCAATTCATAAATGTTTTTAATTGATGGAACTTCAATTAAGCATTAAAAAAAATTTTTTTCTTATGAATATATATAGTTATTTTTATAATTATAAGAAGATAATAATAAGGGTGGTATCAGCAAATTTTAGGATTTTATATAATGCTACTTTTAGAGTAATTTGATTGAATCATGAAATAAATTAGAATTTTGTTCTAAGTGATTACAGAATATTTTATATGGACATAATAATAATATGGCACATATGAAAACTACTTATTTATTTCTTTTTGTAAGTAGGAGGTTTACCTGCTACACTTTGCTCTTGGTAATCTATATACTCATCAAAGCTAAATTGCATCTTTGATATCTTCAGTGTGACTTCATACTATCAGCAGTCAATAGGTAATCATAAATTAACAAGTTCTGCTGTTTTTAGGAATATAAGAAATTACAAGCACTTTAAGCAGGAAAAATGCACTATTTTATTCTATTATTAAATATATAGTACTATATATCTAATAATATAATAGTGTATTTTTTCTGCTTAAAGTGCTTGTGATTCCTTACAATCAATAGTTAGTATGAAGTTATATATTCTTTTTAATATAAAGGAAATCCTTAATTATGCAAAACTTCAATACACTTCATACAGTGGTATAATTGGACCAGAATATTGTTCCAGTACTTTCTTCCACAACCAGAACTCGTACAATTTGCTAGAATACATTACATCTATTACAATATCTCTGAGCTTAATTGAATAATTGTATATAATTAATTTTATTAACTATTAAGTTCATAATTTCAAATTAAAGATAAAATATCAAAAATAGTTTATTTTTAATGAAAGTCTTCAATCAACAATACAATGTACACACAGGGACTTATTAAACTACACACAGAGAGAGAGAGAGAGAGAATGTAATGAAATATGTATGCATACATATACTGCTGTCACACACAAATCTGCATACTTTATTCTGATCCCTATATACATGTATAATTCTCTCAATGAGTTTAGAAATGACCTAATGTTTATCTTTCTCATTTTTATTATATTGTTTTTCTTTTAAGTAAATTAAGGAATACTGATCTTTAATAACTGAATAAATTAGAAAAATTTCAAAAATATTTTTTCTCACTTATTTAAACTAATAAATTCATAAAAATTAAATATGCTTATAAGTTCAGTAAAAGTATAGAGAGAGAAATTACTTTAGTGTATTGTTCCAAAATATTTTCAATATTTATTTTTGAGTTGTTATCCATTTTTCTTTACAAAATTATAGTTATGAATATTTTTCAAAATATGTAATGCAGTTTCACAAAAAAACAACACTTCTGGCAGAAATATTGAGTTTTTTGTGAAAGTACTAGTGTGTGTAAGGCAGTATAATAATTATGAAATGGACTATGTAATGCAGAATCTATTAATAGAATAATAACTTATAATTCATACAATTCCTCATAAATGCCCTGCCATTTTTTTTTTATTCAACACCAATTTTTTATTAAGAGTATAGCATTCCAGTACTTCTTTTTTTTTTTTATCACTACACCACTGACTTGATACCTACAATTTTTTTACTGACAAGTGAGCTTTATGCTACAATCTGATGCAAAATCTAATAATTTTACAGTTTATTTACTATCTCATTTCCTATTTTTAATTGACAATAGAATTTTAAAAACTTGTTCCAGAATTAAGGTTCAGGTAGTCCTCAACTTATAACCAATTCATAAGCTGAGACAATGATGTCATCAATAAATTCTGCTGCTGGTCAGATCATTGAATCTGATATATGAAATTGTCCTAGTAAACATTAGTAGTGAGAAATCCATAAATTTTGGGCATTTCCAACTTCTGACCATTTCTGACTTACAATGATGTGGTTTGAAATTTTTTACCAAACTCCATCATAAGTCAAGAACTATCTCTATGTCAACTTAAAAGCGGCTGCTTGCTGACTTATTTTAATTTCAATATAATCTATTACTGTGAATCTCTATACTCACGAAATTTATCAAATCAAAACACTGTACACAACTGGTAAATCAACATCTAAACAGAACTACTGCATACTATCCAAACAAACTACTAAGTTAAGCTTTAAAACCTGACAAAAAAGTGCAAATCCATATATTCAATAATTCAGTAATTTAATAAAAAAAATAAGATATTTTTGATTTGTTCATATATCAAAAATAATATGCATAAATACAAAATGTGTGTGAAATATATAATAAATAATTTTTGAAATCATATGGTTACGATTATCTCAAAAAACTGAGTGCGATTTTTGAGTAATTGAAATTTTCACGTGTTGCTCATAATTACATAAAGTTTGGCTATCCCCTGCTATACAAAGTAATGCTTAATACAATAAACACTGATGATTATTTTTAGTAGTTTCCATAAAACATTACTTCATGTAAAGTGACATTTGCTAATGAAAGATTTAGGATTCTTTATCATCAATGGAATAGTAACATCATCAATTGGAATCTAAAAGCATGTTGATTGTAATAGAAAATAATTTTATTCCAATAAAATTCTATAGGTTCTTGATCATTTATAGTCATAATTCATGCATATTTTAGATAAATCCAAAATACATCATATACATCTGCATTTCCTAATTTTTCTTTAGTTATCAGTCATTTATTTAGATTTTTCCAAAAAAGAGCAGATCATCTGGTATATATTTGAGTTAAATGAATATACATGTTAAAGACTACTGTAGAATATTTTTTATGATAGAGATTTATTATGTTTTATAATTTTTAAACTTAATTTAAATGCTGTTCAAGTAAATATCAATATTTTTTCTCATAAAATTATAAAATCGAATAAAAAGGTCTTTAACAATAATAAAACACAATGACTTCAAACTTACTTCTTATTGGACTTTTAGCAGCAGAAAATTTCAAATACAGAAGCATTTTTATATTTGAAACTTTTGTTGATATTTATAGTTTTTAGCTGCTAGTCTAATAAAGTTGGAGTCATTTTGTTTTATTTATCAAATTTCAAATCAAATAAATTGCTCTTGGAATTTGTATTATTATCTAATAACAGACTTATGCAGTAGAACTCTATACGTTTTTCATTTCTATGTTTTTTGCACTTGTACATTGTTTTATACACTTTCGATTTTGCATGTAAAATCATCCCACTTGCACATTTTCCATTTATACATTTTTGCATTTGTACACTGTTATTTTTATTCCCCAGAGTTGCTTCATTGCACTTATACATAAAATCCAAGAAATCTTTGTGAAACTTTTTCAACAAAGAAACAATTTGTTATATTGTACACTACATTATCTTACGAAATAGAAAGTAGAATAAATACAAAAGTAAAACCAAAATTTATCCCACAAGTCTTTCTACTGACTCCATCTCTCCCTTTCAGAAGTTTGGATTCATCCACTTCAGAAATGTATGGCAACACACAAATCCTCCTCTTTCATTTGCATCCTTCATTTGTACTTTTTTTATATTCATATTTTTCCATCCCCTTAATAGATTCAATCTAGAGATCATCAGATAGTGATATGAGTTTTGTAGCTTTCATCACTCTCATATCCATAACTTTTCCTTCAATCTTTCATCAAACACAGTCAAGTCAATCATACTCCTCTGATCTCTCTCACGATTCTTCTAGGTGTGATGTATTAATGGATATCCTTGTGCCAAAGAAAGTATTTGAGACAAACAATCTTTTTTCATCACAGACCTTCAATAGTTACTCCTGACATTCATTTTAGCATCACCATATTTCCTAACCAATCTATCCACACTATCATTCTTCACATTAACTTTGCTATTCATTTATTGCATTGTTGAGTTCACACCAGAATTTATCTTTTTCATTCTCACTGGTACCATCTGTAAGTGCATACACGGCTATCAGAAACACTTTTCTCTAGTCATTACATATATTATTTTGTCATTCAAACATTTTGTACTATAACATGCATTTTTCATTTTCTCATTCATCAATATATCCATACCACCTTTTCTCTCTCATTATCTTTTATCCAGATTATATTCCCACAATGCTATTATTTACACACACAAAAGCAGACCCTTCTGAAATGTTTCACTTATACAGAACACATCTAGCCTATATTTGCACATCTCATTCACAAGTTCTTGTTCATTCACTTTCATTCATTTATTCACATTCTACAACCCAGTCTCCATTCATACTTTTGTTTCCATTCTTGTTGTCCTCTGCTCAGTCTAGATGTAAATCCATATTTGATATTCTTTACTCAAGTATTGAAAATCAAGATGGTAATTTTACCAAATTGGTGATCAACCAATGAGGTATAATCTGGTGGAGAGTTGCCCTGTTGAGCAGTGTTCAGTTCTGGACACCACTTCATCAAGTTCCTAACTTTGACTATTATGACAAAGTTGAACCACAAATAGCCCAAAAAGATTGCTGAAACACATTTTCTTCTTGCCACATAATGTGTGACTAAAGAGGGAATAAATCAATTCTTTGCATTATTTTGTATTTTTGTCATTATAAAATGATTAAGTTTTGTTTTGTCATTTATTTGGCATGTAATTTTAGCTATAATTTCAACCATATATAATCAAAGTAAAATTTGTCAATTTTCAATCATTCTTTTACAAAAAATGGAGAATGTTTTATTTTTTCATTTGTATTAATGTCTCCCAATAAAACATCAGAATACATCAAATTATAAAGATTAATATCCTGTTAACAAAATACAGACTTATTAATTTTGATAAAATTATTTATTTTAAATAATTGTCATGTGGATTATCATTTAAAATAAAGTTAATATCTTTGAAATTATTTTTTGCATATGAATGGTAGTATATTCATTTTGATGTTTTGTTGTATTTTACAAAAAATATACAGAATTTTTTTTGATGATACAAAACAGTATGATATTCCAGCATTTATTTCTAAAATCTGGTCATGATGATGCATGGTAGTCAGTCTGTGGAATGTAGTTAAATAGTAAGGACTACCTGCATCTGATTTTGTTACATAAATGCCCTGGTAGTATGTAATTATCATTTTGATCTGTTCATTATCTAAAATATCTCAAATAGACAATATAACATAATATTCAACTTTTAATTGATTATTTCTTGTTAACTAAACTAAATATCAATGAAAACAGAATTCTATTATTACAGTTCTTAAATTATTCTCATTAAGTTTATCAAAATTTTCCTTGCCAGTCACTCGAAAAACAATAACTATTTCATAAAAATTTTCTTAATTTTACCATTCCACAAAAAATTTGTCTGTTTTCATTGTTTTAAACATTAAAATTCAATTATTAAAAATTATTTATAATTGGTTCAAATTATTTCTTGATTTATTTTGAACGTAATATATTATTAATGTAGATAACTGGGTGGTGATTTCCGTTTACATAAATCAATATTGAATAATTTTAAAATGCCATAATATCGAAGTTACATATTTAAGAGAAAATATTAAGGAAGTAAAGTGATTGTTGTGACTTAAATAAAATTAAATCCCAAAACAAAAATTGTAACTTCTATAACATCCATCCTAATATACAAATAACTGCACCATATCTAGAAATAAGAATAGTATTCAGTTTATTATTTAACAACTATTCACAAACTATAAAATTAATTTCATTGCTAAACTTATTAACTTAGTAACTGAACTTACTAATTCAGTAGTATACTATCTACAGTATATTATTAACAGTTAGTTTTAACTATGGTGTTATTTTTTTAAGAAATTCTTCAAATAGCTTCATTGCTAAACAAAAGAATAAAAATTTAATGATCACAAAGGACGAGTTTGAAATGAAACTAATGAGGAAGTTGTAAATTTTATTATAATAATAATTTCTATATAAATTTTTGTTAAAATCTTACTGATGAATTTTTATCTGAAACATAGATTTATTATTAAAAAAAATTACCTGAATTATTTTTAATATTCATAATTTATGATTTCTTTATTACTAAATTTCTTACAGAAAAAACAGATGAATTTATTGATTTTCATATAACTTTTGAATGAAATTTTGTTTTTGATTATATATAGGTTACTTTTTGACATAGTATGAGTAACAAATACATTATTTAGAGTTTATTTTTGAATCATTTATTTATTTTTAAAATTAATAAAAAATTAGTAAATATTTCATATTTTATAGAGATAATTGTACACAAAATATTTGAAAATTTTTATATTGAGAATGAAGAGACATGACAATTCTGCTAAATCAGCATCAGATATAAAAGAAGTTTGTTCTACACAGAGTATATCTAATGAAGATACAAATAAAAGTCCATTTGATCATCCAGTCTACAGACAGTTATCTCGTATAAATGGTGAAATTAATAAAATGACAAGAGAACAGCTGATAAGCAAATTAGAACAGTTTCATCTTAGAATACTGTAAGATAGTTTTTTTACATTCATTTTTTGAAAAGTAATTATAATTAATTTTTTATATGAGAATAAAATACAATTTTATTTTACTCACAAAAAGTTAAATATCAGTTTACTTATTAAATTGGTGATATTGAATTTGTATATTACATTTAATTTATTTAAAAATATGAAAATCATACTATTAAAAGAAATTCTTTTGTAATTGAAAAATTTTGTAAACTATTTATTTTGTTTGTAAGCACCTAAGTGTTTCAGAGGAATTTCTCATAGATTTTTATAATTAAAAGTTTATTTATACAACTATAAAATTTATTTAATTATTTTTAATAAATTTTGTTGACAAAATAAAAAAATCTTGTCCAGAAATAATTATTTTTAATAATTTAAATTACCATTTACATAAGTGAATCATTCTGTAAATCCCTACATTAATCAAAACATGGGTGTCAGAACATATCCTATATAGTACTGATATGTCACATCAGCAAGATGTGACACACACAACCACATAGTAGAGCAGTGCTTACCACTTTAGAGGATCCAAGCTCAATTCTTGGACTACACCTTCAGTTTTTTGGAAGAATCTGCCTCACTTATTGTACTCTATCTTTCAAATTTTCAGTTTACTCCATTGTGGGTGTTTGCCAAGTAGTGATAAACTCTAGAAGTGGATGCTGCTGGATAGAGTATAACTCTATCCAGCAGCATCCACTTCTAGAGTTTAACTACTTGACATATAATGGTTTAAATAAAACTACAGTTGCTGAAACTTGAGTATTTTCAAAATCTCAAGTTTATTAGTTGATACTAAGGAAAAGCTCAAGTATCTCAGCTTTTCATTATTATAATTTTATATTTAATTATATTTTGTTAAATCATCAAAATGAAGAAAATGAAAACAAATTACAGTTTCCATTATACTGCTTCTTCACATTGTTATGCAGGTACATAAATAATCAAACACTTATTGCAATTGTGAGTAAAAAACATGCTTAATAACTCTAATGTTTTTAGCAATACAAACAATGTTTGTATTGCCGAAAATGTTAGTTATTAAACGTGTTTTTTACTCACAACTGCAATAAGTGTTTGATTATTTATGCACCTGCATGAAAACAAATTATTATTATTATTATTTTCAAAATTACTAGTATATCAATTAAAACTTTTGATATTAAGAAAAAAAAATGTTATAACATTTATGAATTTAAAATTTTCAATCTAAATATATAGGATGTACAGCTCCAGCCAAAAAGGTTGTCACCTGCTTCGCAGGGGCTGAGTTACCAGAAGTTGATTGGTTATAAAGTCTGTCAGTTCGAACGTGCATAGTGGAAG
>WUQG02042548.1:0-10610 GCA_011317285.2 Androctonus mauritanicus | reverse complement strand
CTACAACAAGGCACTGTTAACTTCCCAAAATTATTTAAAACGATAAATATCAAACTTTTTTTTCCACGGTCTTTATCGATAATCACTTCTTCCCGAACGTCGTCTATACAATTTCTCCTATTTATGATCATCCTCGATTCCCGTTTTATCCTGATATTCCGTCCCATTGATAAGTTTTCTCGGGCGGTAACGGTCCCCAAAAATTTATCTATCCCTATCCTTCAACATTCGGATCGACTCATCACGAGGAGAATCAGGTTGTGGTACACTTAATTGATCCGCCACCATATTCTTCTCGAATTAATTTGATTATAAAACTTCGAACTTTATATATATACTGTATATATATAGTACGGTAGCCATATTGACCAATGTGGCTCTTCAATATGGCTCCATACCGTGAAAATCGATAGTTAATATGGAGCAGATAGCTGTTTAATTCGTAATTTGTTCATTTATTGTAAAAAAAAGAGTATGGATCTATACGAAATGCGTGTGAAATATATGATAAACAATTTTTGAAACCACTGTTAAGATTATCCGAAAAAAATTGATGAGACTCTCGTTGACCCAGAAAGAAACTGATTGCGACTCTCGTGTATGCGAGATTTTCCTGTATGGCTCGTAGTTGCGTGAAGTTTGGATACCCCTGAAATATAGGTTGCTTGCTTACGTATATTTAAGAATTATCACCATTTTTAACTCATTAACAGATTCATATTCTAGAACTAGAGTTGTGCTTGAGCTCAGTTCGAACGGATGACGTCAAAACTCGAGAAAGTTCGAGTTGCCATCCATCTAGCGGAACTTTCTTCTTAACACGCGTTAGTTTAATATTTAAATTATCAAACTTTAATAATATAACAAACAGTGACTAATCTGAACTGTCAAAGTCATTATCCCAATTCATATAATAATAAGGTTTAATAAAACAGTTGAATGTAAATTTAATTATATAATAAAATTTATTTTCCTTTTTTTCCGCCAGTCGGTGCATAGTCGCACTAAAAAGTTCGAACAATATCGAACTTCGTATTATCTCGAACTAAAGTATCGTTTGCCCATCATTATCTAGAACTGCATTTTCTTAATTTAAATGTGCAAGATACTGTAAACCATGAAGTGGAGCATATAAGAATAAAAAAAATTTATGCATTATAAATGCCAAAGCATTTATTTTAGTGTATAAAAGAAATTTTAAATTTACGAAAACCAAAACATATAGTATCTGAAAATGGTGCATAGACTGATATAGTTTCATTGATAATATATTCCCTATAAAAAAAAACAATATTTTGTGCTATAGATATCCTGATAGACAAAGAATATATCTTTCGATATTACTCTTACATCATTTTGTGCAAAATTACACAGAAATAAATTCGATAGAATATCTAACTTTTGGAGCAATTCCAATCATAGAGAGAGAGAAAAAGTGTCAAGAACTGGATTACGTGATAAACAGGCAGAGTGAGTGCCCACGACCTATCTTCAATCTATCACACGTACGAACGAAAGAAACGAAGCTTAAAACTCTCAGCCAAACATGAAATTTTATGATGAACTTAAACTATTGAAGTCAAGCTGGTCATAATTACAGGCCATTTACATCGTCTGGAATATGAAGGGAGGAGAATCATGACAAACTCTTTTTTTTTTTGGGAGCATTGAACTGTTTTTAACATCAGATCTGTTCTCGGATGGCCACTGGATTTTTTTTTATATTGATATTTAAAACATAAAATCGATAACGTTCCAAGAGATCGATCGTGACGAGTCGATAAATGGAATAACTGACCACTGAGGAAAAAAAAATTCAATTTATTTATTTAAATATACATCGATAATGAAACTGAATAATTATGATGTTTAAATGTATTATTTTCCTAGAATAAATATTGAAATTTATGAACGAATATGTTGCATTATTCATGTGCACCAACTGTAAAAATTACACTTCTGAGCTGTTATATATCTTCATATATAAAATTGTTCAAACTACAGACATTTTTGAACCTTACTACTGCACTTTGCTTTTCTAGAAATCCTACACGAAATCTAGATTTCTAATCTGAATGATCTGGCTATGTTAAACTTACATTCATGCCAATTGATTCTTGTTAGGAAATATTTTAAGATAAGATTAGATTAATCTCGGAAGAATCGAGATTTTTCATTTTTATATATATATTCTTTTTAATTTAGAAGCAAAACAGAATCTTGACATCGATGATGGCGGTGATAATTTGATGCGCAGTGTCGGTTAGCATGGTTTTGCATGATAATGAACTCCTCCTAGAAAGCGGTTCATTATCGTATATCCTTGTTTATCTCTCTCTCTAACGAGTTTGATCATTGAGTTTTCACGCTTAATCGTTGCTTATAGTCACCTTTTTTCACTTTCTAATATCAAACACGGATATATAGATTTTTTTTTTTTGTAGAGTAATTTTGTATATGCTGAAGTTACGTTGATGATAGTACAGTACGGTTTGAATCCTTTACGAAAGATGCAAATTATACAAAATTTATGATGAATCATAAATTAGAGAATTTGTATAGATGATGTTCGGGAAGCATTTTCTTAATCTTGCACAACATTTAGATTAAGAAAATGCAGTTCTAGAATATAAATCTGTTAATGAATTAAAAATGGCGATAATTCTTAAATATGCGTAAGTAAGCAACCTATATTTCAGGGGTATCCAAACTTCATGCAACTACGAGCCATACAGGAAAATTTCGAATACACGAGAGCTACAATCAGTTTCTATACAAAATTTATGATGAATCATAAATTTTTGTAGAGTAATTTTGTATATGTTGAAGTTACGTTGATGATAGTGCAGTACGGTTTGAATCCTTTACAAAAGATGCAAATTATACAAAATTTATGATGAATCGTAGTAAGTTGTAAAAATTTGAAAGGGTTTCAATAGTAAAAAAATATATATATAAAAAATATCTGCAGTTATCGATGGTATCAACGCAAATTCGAAACAAATGTCTGTTATAATTAATTATTTACGCTATTAATTAGGAAAGTTAATTAATAAATGAGATTAATGATAGAAATGCATATCAAAAGAAATTCATCCATTCAAAGACTCGTCAGACAAAGAACTGCAGTTAGAATTAACGAGTTGGCATTGTAGTTAAGGCGGCAAAAGAATTACAGTAGATGCATCAAATTTTTGATTCTTTTCATATGTAGCCATCTTATTGGATGACAAAATCGATGCAGGATGAATATATATAGCAATCAATTCTAAAAAATATAGAAAGTCATTTATCATAAACCGTATTGGGTAAGTTTGCATACATTGCAAAACCTAGAAAAGATGGTATCGATCGATAGGGGGTCGAGACACGTAAAACATCCCTAATGAACTAGGGCTCAAAGATCAAAGGTTAACGAGATATACACGCGTATAGGTAGCATAGCACGGGAACTGGATGCCTCGCGCTCCTCACTGTAGCGAAGCGCAGTATCAAACCCTATGCACTTGAAACTTTCAGCCTCTACATCTCGTTGACCTTTGACCCCTAGTTCATCAGAGATATTTTGCATACCTCGACTCCATCTATCGATTGATACCATTATTTTCCCGGGCTTTGCAGTCTGTGCAATCCTATCCTGTATTGAATACAGGAAAAATTTATTCTACAGTTAGCAGAATAACTACAACTTAGCTCATTGAGGAACCCAACCGTTGTAAATATATCACATTGTTTTGAGCGGGCTTCTCGATTCGTAACTGTTGCCAGATGCATTAAACAATTCATACATTGTTGCCAGTTACAAATCAAACAAATTATAAATATGTATGATACAATCGATTCCCAACAAGTTGAAAGAAATAAAAAAATGGATATATCTTAAAATCTATAGTGTTATTCTTATCGCTATTTTTAAATGTATGCCAATCCGTAAATCGAATTTTAATGGACCGAGAAGAATGCATAATATTAAATCAAATTTATTAAAAAATCAAAAACAGTTTCGACCTAATTGGCACGCGCATTTCGGATCATATACATACATATAAAACAAACACAAAAATTATAAAGCAAAAATCTCTACTTAAGCAGATTTATGGCTGGAAAATCCACTTCTAAATTTCCAAAAAACGTAAAAACAAAAAAAGCTATTTTGTCTGACAAATACAATAAGATGGAGATAAGGCAGAATTTTTTACTCATTTAAGTCGGACGTGGAAGATATATATATAAGTAGTTTAATTAAACTATCAAAAGTTTATCTCTAGATACGCCATATTCGTAGAAACGTCTTTGAATTCATCTGACCTTCTGCAAAGTGCCGACTGGTTGTCTATATTCTCAGTTGTGTTCGAAGTCAATGGTCTCGGCAAAAGGCTGAGAGGGTGTTGCATTCGGGGTCAATCAACCAATGTTGTAGGCGTTTGCTGCATCTGCTTTTCAGTCCAAGAGGAAGAATTCGATATCCTTCGTAATTTATAAAACTTACTTTACTGAACCGAACACTTCGTGCCAACATTTTTTTTTTGTTTTTTTTTTTATATCCATATCCTACATTCATTACCATGCTTTCTTTCATTCTCGTCTTAATTATATATTGTGTTATAGTTTTCGGATCTTTACCTCTATAATAGAAAAGTAAGCAGGATGGACAGACCTCGCAGCGCTTTGTTGAAACAAAGGAAATAATTTTGATGAAAGAACCGAAAGGAAAAAAAAAAACTACCAGCTAATTGTTTGCATAATAGATTAAGTTTCTTTCGAAACGTGCCGCATTCCGCGCGGTCTTCGTTTAACTAATAGCCAAAATTTTCTTTTACATAAAAATAATTGAAAAAAATTTTCCGCTGTCTTGCGGGAGAGCCGATACAGAACCGACCAATTGTAAGCAAGAATTTTATGATCGAGTCTTGTTTACGAGGTATATAAAACACTCCAATGTGGTGTTTTATAACACCTCAGCAACGCCCTGTTGAAATCGTTCCAAAATGATGGCTTAGTTTGTAGCCCGCAGCCAGCATTATATTAACATTTATTCGTTGATTTAAATCGTTATTAATATAAAAAAAAAACGACAATAATATTTTTGTAACGTCACCGGCTGGTCAATGGGAAAATTTTAAAATTGCATTTTTTCCTCTTTCCTGTATTGCAATTTTTCGGAAGCCATCTTTAGGTTCAATTCTTTCGGATTTTTCTTATTGCTATGAATAATTTAGAATTAAGTGGACGGTTAATGACGTCACTCTGGTCATTGAACAGGAGCGGAGACACGAGAAAGGGATTTGCGATAAAATTTCCATTCAAGTCGAAAGTTTTGCGCCTAGAGACAGACAGAGAGCAATAAAAGTACATTTTAATGACCTATGGAGAATGTTGATTCCTCTTGACCCTTGACCTCGCCTGGGGGATAAGGAAAAATCTAGCGTTTAACGTTTAGAATTTTTTTTTTTTAAAGAGGCTCTGTTTCATGTCAAGAAAGGCTTGGCTTAAATTTCTCTTTCCATCACCCCATAAGGCCTTTAAACTCTATTACTTCTTTAGAGATTTACTTCGAAACCTACAACTGTAGAGATAATATATTAACGCAAAAAATTCGATCTTCCTTTTACTGTCACATAGTTTAAGTGGAATTAATTATCTCCTTACTAATTTGCATTAAATTAATGAATATCTAATTAAAAACATCCATAAAACTAATTCATTCCTCGATGCGATATGCGAAGCTTTGAAGTACTGGCGAACAGAACGAACGACCTTGATACAGTATCAAAAAATTGTTAGACTAGAAAGACATAAAATATACGATAACCTGTAATTACACAAGTTATAACTCAACCAAACGCAACATGTAGATTATTTTTGTTTATATTCAAAAATGATACTTTTGAAAACTGCGAGAGAGAGATACGCTGAAGGTATAACTTAGGAATTCGTTTACATCTCTATGGGAGAACTGCAAATCAGACACAGTCTATATCCTCATAGATGTCCTACATATTTTCGAACATATAGGCCATGATGGTAGAAGAATGTTTCCTACCGCGTCTAGTTCAATTATTCGATTTTTATCTGATTAACATCTACACGATTATAGTTTTTATTATGAGCCACGGAATATTTTCTTTTCTATGTGTTTCGATGTGTTTAATGGATATGTATATTTGTTGTTAGGGCGAAGTAGTGACCACGTGGTGTTAGATTGGGCTGGGCTTAATGACATCTTCACTAAGTTGCACCCGTACGAATTTGGGCGGAGTCAAAGCATAGCGCAGTGTTTGTAATTATGAATGCATTCGCCCTCATTAACGAGTTACCTTTCATTATTTTTGTCCTAAATGACAGCCTAACCACGATTTAGACTGATGAGAATCGCGTTAGAATCGTGATTTTTCTCTATAGAGAGACGTTTTACGGCAAAATATCTTCTAAAATATGAAAGATTTAGTCGAAAAACTAATTTTAGATGCATCAAAAGTGTAAATTTATGATTAGAAAAAAGTTGTAAAAAGTAATTGCTTTAAAAGAAACAAAATATGAACAATTATATCCAATTTTCTTATCCGTGCGTACCACATGACTCTCCATTGACATCCTACGTGCTGGCTGATAAATCTTGTTGCATGACAGGTGACATATAAATAAAACTGGATTTAAATCTTGGGTTTGGAACGTACTAAGAGGTAGTCTGTGAGTATGTGAGCGAACGCTGGCGCTCTTTCGGCCATTCCCCGATATTTATTTTTCATGCCTAATCAAAACTTGACTGACTACAAAACGCCTCTTCTCAATGGCATGTTAAAACGTAATGGTTTTCAAATTTTTATTTAAAATGATATAACTGCTTAGGGGATCTCAACAGGTTTCTATAAAATTTCTGACTGATGTGTCCAACAACCAAAAATAGATAAGACGTTACTTGAATGACTAACATAAAAAAAAGATTCCTTTAAATTACTAATTTGCTTTAAAGTCCTGATAAAATTCAGGGACAGTTCTTGCAAAACTGCTTCAGGGAAAATAGTTAGTAGATGTACATTTCTACAAAACTGACTTCCCCTCTTCATTTTTTATATATTTTGTTATTGTAATATTTATATTTTAACTTAAAATTAATTTCACAAACATGAATGAGACAATCGTTCTCAATTTTAATTATCATCATTAATAAAAAGTTGCCAGAAATAGTTAGAGGGTACTTTTATATCCCTAGAAAGCACTGATTAAAAATTGTCAGAAATAGTTATAATGAACTTTTGTATCCCTAAAAAGCACTGATTAAAAATTGCCAGAACTTTTGTATCCCTAGAAAGTACTGATTAAAAATTGCCAGAAATAGTTATAATGAACTTTTATATCCCTAGAAAAGCACTGATTAAAAATTACCAGAACTTTTGTATCCCTAAAAAGCACTGATTAAAAATTGCCAGAAATAGTTATAATGAACTTTTATATCCCTAGAAAAGCACTGATTACAAATTACTTTTGTATCCCTAGAAAGTACTGATTAAAAATTGCCAAAAATAGAATGAACTTTTATATCCCTAGAAAGCAGTGATTAAAAATTTCCAGAAATACTTAGAATGAACTTTTATCTCTCTAGAAAGTACTGATTGACATTAATTAACTTGTGATTATCAGAGTCACGTAGCTAAAGTGAAGACAACTATTTCATTTGGCTATTTATGATAAGGCACTCGACGGATTAAAGAAAATTAAGCAAAAGTGCTAATTAAACAGATAAATTTATTTCACTGGTCGAATTTAAATTGCTGAAACTTATTTTTTGATATTCAGCATTCTCGTTATGGGATTTTAATTGATCAATAAACGCCTCTTTGCACTTTTACGAGCCTGTTGAATCTCGTTTTTTCCCCCTTCCCTAACCTGTTTTATAAATGAGACTCTTTCGGGAAAATAAATTTAGATAAAAGAACGAAATTTCGCGAGATGATGCAATATTTTTACATATAACTTGCTAATTCTCGAAAACAGCAAGTGGCTAGTGACTGCGGTTATTCAGTCATTGATTGAAAACAAACAATGGTATCAACTCCGCCATCTAGTGCACGGAAAGATAACTATTTAAACTTAATTAATGACATTATTACAAAATAAGATATTATCAATGTGAACTGAAGCGAAATGAGATTATATTAAAAGAATTACTTAAGTTAATGAAAAGATCTTTATGGTGTTTAGCCTTCATTGTTTTATTTTCTTTCAGCATTTAATAAGATTATTTTTCTGTTAGGAACATCTATTGTTAGAAAATTAAACCCAGGGGCATTGAGGATGACGTCACGCAACACTTTCCGTTTAAATCTCAACAAAAACAATTCATGAATTGTATCTGTTTTTTTTTTTTTAATGATTTTTCAGAAATGAATTAGCTTTTCTGTTAGCTAACGATGAAAAATAGAAGGAACAATCTTATCATAATGCAATTGTTGTTTTGACAGAAAGCCGCTTATATCACACAATACTGTATAACATTTTTAACTTTTCAGTTATAATTAATCTCTCTCTCTCTCTCTCTCTTCTATAAATTTATAAGCTAATAAGCTTTAAAATGTTTAATCTTTTCTCCTTTCTTATCTAACCAGAATGAAATTTTCTACTAGGAAAAGATACTTACAAGTTAATTACAGTATTATGAAAACTTAAAAAAGTTTAGTGCAGTATCTTAAGCATGAATTAATATGCTGCCACATGCACAGCATGAAAATTTAATTTTTTTTTTAAAAATGAGTAATCTACATAAGGCAATTAACCTTGAACTTCATTTTATAATCACATGCACCAAAAAACAGTAATTGTTTTAATAACTATTAATTACCGATATTATAACATTCATTTATGTAACAATTATGCATGACCCGTAATATTCAATTTTATATAAAATACTAAAAGATTTAATTATTTTCTAACAGTTTTATAATTTCGATCTGTTTTATAAAGTCCCGAAATTAAACTATCAAATTTAAAGAATGAAACAAAAGTATTAAAAAAAAAAACATATGAATTTATTAATTGAAAATTTTTAAAATATAGAAAAATAAAAATATACAGCATTTTGTATTTTACACAATTTGAAATGAAAAAATTTCATGCTCTAAAATTATTATTTTATTGGCTTTATATTTTATAACAGTGATCTCAAACCTGAGGGCTGTGGGCCGCATCAGGTCTGTAAAGCAAATTTGTACGGCCTGCGAAGATGTTTTAGCTATTTGTTTAAATATATGTTATAATCGGATAATTATTACAGTTTAACATTAATAAAATAACAATGTAAAGTTTTAAAGCATATTGTACTCACAGTGCTGTGCTATCAGTAAAATATTTTCCTTTCATTGTAATTTTGGTTTAAAATATTCAACCCTTTTGAATATTCATTTCCTTTCAAACTGCACCTTCAGCCTGCACAAAATTTGAGTCTGAGATCCTGTTTTATAAGATTATTAGTCCAAAAAAAGAACAAATTTTATATATGTATACACACTTTACAGAAAAAGTTTCCTATGTTATCATTAACTTTTAAATATTCCATATTTGTGAAAAATTCTCTGCTTTTTATTCACTGTACTGTAGTAACTGGTCTGACTGATATGGTATCTTGTTTGTAAGAACATATTGGACATTGATAATTTGGATCTGACATTACATTACTCTGAAAATAATTGTTAAAATATTTTAAGAATATCATATTCAAAATGATATATCATTTTTTTATATCATTATTTTTAATTTAAGTATTATAAAAATTAATTCTTACCATTATGCAATAGTAGCAAAATATATGTTTGCAACCAATGTCATAAGGAAATGTTGGCCATTGCTCACAAATAGCACATTGTTTGAAATCTTTTATTGTTCTTTCTGAAGCATGAAAACTTGTTTTTGATGATATTAGCCTTTTTATAACACTTTTTAAGCGTTTCAAATTAATTATGGGAAGTATGAATGATAAAAATTCCTAAAAAAGGAGGGAATCACAAAGAAATTTTTAACTAAATAATTTATAAAATACATAAAACAAAAAATTATTTTTGTCTATGTTGTTAAAACATAGCAAATGGATGGAAAATAATATTAAAACAACAGATTATAACATATGTAATAATATAAAGATTTTTAAAATTTTATTGTAATTATTTTTACCTTAATATCACTCTAAAACAGTGGTTCCCAACGTGGGGTGCATGCCCCACAAAGGGGGCAATTTGAGTTTTAAGGGGGCAATTCAAGAACGAGTTATTAACAGTAAATTTTTTTTCATTTCTTATAGTTCTAGGGATCTCATATACATTATATAAATATATATTGTGACATGCACATTTTTTAATTTAAAATCAAAATGTATATGGCGATCAGCTGGCGATAATGGAGAGGGGGAGAGCCTGCTAATAGAGAGGAGTGGTTAGAACCTTTTCACCTCTCCATTGTCATCAGCTGACCGCCATGTACATTCTGATTAAGATAAGTCTGGCGATCTTAGAAGAAAGGAAAAACATATTTAGTGTTGCACACGCAATTATTATTATTGAAAGGTCTTGATACAAATCACTTCATATTATTTTTTAAACAGTTTCTTAGTGATATCTTCC
>WUQG02042537.1:0-10610 GCA_011317285.2 Androctonus mauritanicus | reverse complement strand
CTAAGCAAGAAACTTGCTTTAGCCTTGGTCTGCTTGCGCCGAGTCTAAATTTGTCTTGTTTAAACTAAGATTAAGTACTGGTCTAAGGCTTAGACCAATACTTAATCTTAGTTTAAACAAGCCAAATTTAGACTCGGCGCAGACTAAAGCAAGTTTCTTGCATAGTCCCGGTTTAAATTAGTCTTCGTTTATACAACCGGCCCTAAAAGCCCTACACAGATTATCTGAGAAGCTCTAGAGCCCGTACTGATCCATTGTATTCAATGGATTGATATCAGAATGTTTGATAGATCATACTTGAACTACAGTTCGCATTTCTTTCAGTATTTTTTCAGTATGCAAGCAGGAAAAATTACGAAACTGACCATTACAATTGAATTTATTTTGTAATTTCCGAAGATCCTAAAAACATTGGCACTTATATTCCTTTGTTGTAGATCCTATTGGAATGAACTAAAGTTAACGCTGTTTATCGCATTAAAGTGGATTACAAACGGAAGCCAAATGATCAATATTTAGAACAAATCATCACTGGATAATTTCCGTTTCAGTCAAACGTTGTTCTTATGAGAAAATACTGACCGGTAGCTGAAGCAGGAAGAAATCAATGACTCTATTATATATTATAATATATGTAAATACTATAATAAACGATTACTAAACAATTGCTCGTATTGTTTTGACATTTCCGCAACAATGATCTTTTAACTGAACTACAAATGAGCATTAAAATATAATATTCTATACAATATTTCATTCATATGATTGATAAAGTAATTTATTAAATTAGTTTGGTTTCTTATTATTTCCCCAGAAGTATGCATTAGTGTTTTTAAATTTAAAATTAAATAGCAAACGTCTCTAACTCCCATTTTAGAGAATATAAAACTTGCCTTGTCCTCCGAATCTTGTTATCAGTCAATAGATTGAAGCTAAAAATTGTTGCGATGTATCTTCTTTCCTCTCCGATAGATGGCACTTTATATTGATAGCTATTGTTTGAAAGTAATCGTCTGCTTTGTATAGTATTATATTTATAATATTATTTTAATATTTTTTTCGATAATTATGCTGACTTAATAATACTCGAATTTTCATTTATAAAATAATCGTTCTTTTGAAAAAGTTTTTTATTTTCTGTCTAGTGGAAGACGTTATTAACTATTTTTTTTTTTTTTGGAGTATATACATCGATGAATGACGTACAGTATATAATCCTTGATTTTTTATAACGAAATTTACGACTGAAATTTATATTATTTTTTATAATGTATTTTTTAATAAAATATTTATTATATAGAAAAATATATTAATCGCTGACAGATCGCTGAAAAAGTTTTTTTCTGTCCATCAATCATTAGGTGGCGTCATATTTCAAATATAATTTTACATCGACATTTTCGTAGATGATAGAAAAATATAAATTAAACCAATATATATATATATTTGATGACTTCGTTATGCATTTTTATTTTATTTAAACGAATTTTTACTATTGTTCTTGCAAATATTACAAAGTATTTTATATTTAAAAACAAAATAATTTAGCGTATAAAAAAATGTGCATATAAATGATAACAGAGGGCGTTCGTATTTTCTAATACACTTTACTGTATTCAGAAGTTGCGATTTAACTTTCGTTTTTTAAAAATTCATTCTCCATAATTTTAAAACATTTAAAATAATTCGTGATAAGAAGATAATTGGGTTTTTAAAATAATTTTCTAGCGTGTCAACATTTCGAGCTTCCGTTTAACGAAGGCAGAAGTTTAAAGTCAGCATAGTCACCATTCAGATATTAAAATTTGATAAAATTATAAAAATCATAGAAACTAAATATTGAAGTATTCGAATTAAAATGCGATATGTTTAGTAATTAAATAAAACAAATTTATTTGTTTTGATAAATCACAAATCTAAAATATCTTAGTTCTATATAACATGGAAAATAATTGTTTGTTATATGAAAAAAGTTCAGATATAAAAAGATATAATAGCTCAAATATCTGTTTTCAACTAAAATCAGATCAGCACGATTACTTACAAGTTAGTATGAATTTCATTTCCAAATATTATTTACGGTTTATGAATTTCTGCAAGTTTCGCTTCGAAAACTTCCTAAATTCGATGTTTGTTGAAGTGCAGCGGTTTTTAAAATGAAAATAATCGATACATCGAGAAGACGAAAAACCTATAACACGATAATTCATCGGGTCATCCCAAAACGAATGTCTTTTTTATATCGAACTTGTTCAAACACGTCTCGACTTGTCTAAATATGAATTTTTAAAACTTTCGCAACGTTGAAAGAGTGTTACTGATTCAAACGGAGAATATATACTCGATTAAAATAGCCAGTGATTTATCTTTTATATTCTTTCAAAACTTTAATGCCAAACTTTACTTCTGGGATGACCCGATATTTGGTATAATAATTTTTGATAAATTATTAAAATTATTATGCTAACAAGAGGGTGATTAAAAATTCGATGGTTTTTGTACTAAACAACAATTTCTAATAATAATAAATCGTTTACGTTGAGCATAATTAAGAATTTTCCTAATAATTACCAAGAAATAATTAATCAACTTATAGGAAATATATTAATGTATATGTAACAGATTTTATTTCATTTATTGCAATCGTGGATGTACACGATTGCAACTCACTTTTATTTAAATATAAATATTGCGATTAATCATTAACTAACTAATTGACCCTGAGTCATTTTATGAATTCTGAAACGTTTTTGTTTGATGGTCACTTATGGAAAAAATTTCTGGCTATTTTTAATTAAATTTTTCTACTTTAATAACTCATAATAAATAGATCATTTTGGGTTGTTGCATAGAATATTATAGCGCAAGAAATGTCATAATTGTATACAATTTCTCCCCATTTTTAGCAACATAAACTTTTATCAATATTATCAAAAAAATAATCTGTTTATTTTTACTGAATTTACTATTATTTATTTTATTACTTAAATGTTTATTTTATGTAAGTGATATAAAATGTAAACGATTCTAGGCAGGGCGGCTCGACATACGCTCAGGGCGCCGATATTTAAGGGGCGCCAAAGGATGCTGGCATATTTTGTATTTTATTATTATTATTGTAGTAAGATACAATTATTTTTTACACAATTTAAACGGTGAGCGGATTGTAAAGTGCTATATTTGTATGAATTTATTTATTTTTCAATAGTAACGACTTGAGGGGGCGTTAAAAACGCTAGAGCCGTTACTGATTTTAGGCTGTTTTATGTATATTGTTTATAGAGATGGCGGAAAAAATTTTGGAAATATTTAAAAATAAATTATATATATGTAAATATTTACACGGTACAATATTTTAATTCTACAAATTTCTTTCGAGCCTCTAAAAAATGAAAGAGCTCATAAAAATAAATAAAATAATACTTGAATATTTTTTTATTCTTATTAATTTCAAGAACACATAATAAATACTATTAAAAATCCAAGAATTAAATAAATTGTTTTTGGTATAAAATCGTTGTTTTTTTTTCTATATTTACAAATCTATATACAAAATGCTATTAAGCAGAAATGGGTATCTGCTCGTGTAGATATTTCTGTACTCCTCCTTCGACAAAATCTGCCACCACGTTTCCAGAACCTCTCAGCACCCATTTGGTGGTCAATAATCCTTCGACTCCTACAGGACCTCTAGCGTGTATCCTGGCCGTGCTAATGCCCACTTCGGCTCCTGCGTGGCATGTTTTAAATATGCTGTTATAATATTTTGAAGCAAACATACTATGCGAATATGGAAATCTACTCACCCAGTCCGAATCTGTATCCGTCCGAAAATCTTGTGCTACAGTTGACGAACACACAGGCGCTATCCACTCCTTTTTGGAAGTATTCTGCAGCTTGGTCTATACGAAAAAAAGTATATATAACTCGTTTTGATACAAATGCATAAGTTGCGCGGTTTAAAATCTGAAAGAATTGATGGCATGTATACCGTTTTCGGTGACGATGGAATCTGTATGACCACTTCCAAAAGTGTTAATATGTTCCACCGCTTGTTCCACGCTATCGACTACCTCTATGGCACATTCCAGATTTCCATATTCCAGTTTCATGGATTTGGCGGGTGTTGGACCGAAGGTTAAAAGTTTCGACAAACGGGGACCGGCGTGAATTACAACCTAGAATTTTTTATTCGATAATTTTAGATAAACTACGGAGGATTATATCTATAATTCATTGTGATTTATCTAACATGTTATGCCGATTATCGTGATAGCTGTTGAATAGATAACCCGACTTTCAGAATAATAAAAATCTTACCCCTTCTTCTTTCAACAGGTTACAAAGTTCAACAAAAAACTGCTGCCCGACTAAACTCCTGTGTATCAGTAATGTTTCCATAGCATTGCAAGCAGCCGGATAATCGCATTTAGAATCTCTAACTGTTAAAACAATAACGATGTCGATAACAGAGTATATATATTTTTTTATGTTAAATTCAAATGTTTGATGCAACGTACCGATTTTCAGAGCCGATGCCAAATCAGCATCTTGGTCTAAATAGACGTGGCAGACCCCTTCGCTGTGTCCCAGAACAGGAATATTTCTACTTTGCTGCTGAATGGAACGCACTAATTGACTCGACCCTCTCGGAATGACCAAATCAATATAGTCTTGCAGTTGTAGTAACTCTCCAACATCTTCCCGATTGCTGACCTAAAGCAAAGTGAATGGTTTTCATTAAAAGTCACTTTTTTTTACTTTGTGAATGAGGGTAAAAGTGTGTTTTAACTAATTTTAAAACTAGTGATTGCCATCTTACCAAAGCGATAGCATCAGAAGCACCATATGGAGCCAACGCTTCCCTGACTAGTTCGTATAAATATTCGTTCGTATGTTTAGCCTCTTTACCTCCTTTCAAAAGTAACCCATTTCCGGTACTAATGGCTAGAGAAGCCACCTAATTAAAAGATTTAATTGTCTTTAATTGCCTTTCCATTTTAATTTAAGGCTATCCGAGGATATCGACTTACTTGAGGTAGACAGTCGGGTCGTGATTCGAAAATAACTAGCAAAACTCCTATCGGTACAGTCTGTTGTTCTAAATCCATTCCCTGCGCTATTCGTATCCTTTTCAGGACACGTCCGAGGATACTCGGAGATCTTTCGGCTATCTGTCTCAAACCGTCAGATAAACTGTTCAGTTTATTAACGCTTAGAGATAGACGGTCCATCAGAGGTTTAGCCAAACCTAAGAGGCCAGAAGAGTTACCAGACGTTAGATCGAAGAAGAGAGTTTTAAACGAAGAAAACTAATAAAAATTTTATTACCAGTTTCTTCTGCTATTTTAAGGTCTTTACTGTTAACACTCAGAATCTCTTCCTTCTTAGCTTGTAACAAATTGGCAATGTTGAAGATGGCATTTGCTCTCTCGTCCGCAGTTAAGTTTTGTAATATTCTGCTACCTTTTCGTGCTAGATTAATGAATATTTTTATTCAGTACAGATATTAAGGATCAGACTTTTTGAATAGTATCGAAACTCACCATTTGCCGCTGAAGTTTCGATCGGAACCGAAGCGTGTTTCTGATCAGTAAAAAAAGTCCCTATTCGTTTTCCATCCAAGATTTTCGTGATGGCCATTTCTTCTGTTCCGTTGCATATGATGACAGAAACTCCTCTTTCCAAAGCCCAACTGGCAGCCTTAACCTGTTGTTAATTAAAAGCGTAAAATTTAATTGATTTTCCAAAATATTTAATAGTATTAATCCAGTTATTACTCGACTAACCTTTGACTCCATTCCTCCAGATCCCACGCTTGACTTTTCACCAAAAATGACATTTCCGTTTAAACTAGGACAGTACGTATTTAACAATCTGGCACCGTCTTGCCCGGGAGGAAGAGTATAAATGCCATCAACGTCGGTCATCAATATTAAAAGATCTGCACCCAGTTCGGCTGCAACGTGTGCTCCTAAAGTATCGTTGTCGTTAATGCGTATTCCCTGCTTAAAATAAGGATTATAAATGCTAGCCCAGCTTATATAATCATTTGGAAACTTGCATCCAAAAGGAGTGGGTATCTACCTCAGTCTGTACCTCTGGTACAGATGGAGGCACTACAGTGTCGTTGGTATTAACAATGGGAATAATGTTCAATCCCAGAAGTTCGAGTACCGTGCTTTTCAAGTTAAAACGACTTTCTGGATTATAGAAATCTGGTTTGGTCACCAAGACTTGAGCGATATTGACTCCATATTGAGAAAACATGGCCTCGTATAGAGCCATTAATCCGCTCTGGCCAACAGCTGCCGAAGCTCTCGGTTCTACGTATTTCCGCCATTCTTTTATCTGAAACAGTATTTTTGTATTAGTTTTTCTGTGCTAAATCGTGCATGCATGTTTACAAAAATTTGAATTACTTGTTTAGTATGGTCTTTCGGGGATAAGGTCTCTCTCATGGACATCGACATTCGAACTTCAGCTTGCAACTTCTGTTTTCCGAAAGCAACCGCTCCACTGGTGACAATTAGCATTTCTTTTCCTTCGTTTTGTAGTTGAGATATCTGGAAACAATTATTGAAAGAAGTTAACAGCTAAAATTAGAGATAAGAGGAAATCATGAAAAGGCCAGACCAACCTGTTCAACTATGGATGCTAATCTTCCCAGAGCTAAACCGCACTCGTCTTCTCTGGTGATCACAGCCGAACCCAACTTTACTACTATCCTGCGAGCCTCTTTTAACTGTGAGCGATAGTTGAAGGCGGATTTTTGGTATTCGGATGAGCCTAATTCTTTGATTATAGAATCTTGTGTTATAAACAAGCCTCTTTTCCCACTCTGAACGAAGCGAACATTAAATAGACGAAGAAAACCGTAGCCTGCATTGGAACATCTAATTGATCCATTGGTTCTGGGAATTTTACAGCAATTGAAACATCCTGGTCTTGAACGAATGAGATGCTTGGCAATGTTACTAGACTGCATTTTCTAATTCGAATGGTTTATGGTCAAAGATGTGAATCTGGAAAAGAAAAATATCAAATAAATGCGATGAGTCTCAATTAATTAAAGTTATAAGTATAAAAATGGTAGACAGCTTCATAAAGAACTTATTAACTTGTTGAATTATCCAATTGAATAAGTTTCACTTTTGGTTTATGGAAAATTACCTTACCGCATAAACAAGGAATTTGGAAATTGTGACAAATGGACAAATAATTTTATCAGCTGTTTATTCGTATTGATTTAATTTATACCAAGGACGGAGATATAAAATGTTTTCTATCTTTTATTATCTCCTTGGTAAATTACCGTAAACTTTCGTCCACTGCTTTTTTTTTACTCCATGTCACAATTGAAATAGATAGCCTACAACACGTCGAATTTTTATCTAGCAAAATAGTTTAACAGTCGATAATTATATTGACGTCATCGATCGTGTTTTTCACGATTTATCTTTCTATCAAAACATATTTCCAAGCTTTCGACCCGTACTACGACTCTAAAAGAAAGTTGTTCCGACCTAAAAACTTATCCACCAAGGTAACGCATCTGATGCAATGTCAGCTCGCTAGAGCATCACCTCGGAAAATCCTATATTGGATATTTATCTTTCAGAAAAACGTACCAAAATACGAAGAAACAAGCTTAGCATCTTAAAGATGCTAAACAAAAGATAATGTTATCTGTAGCAATACATCTGAATGATTAAAAAAATATTTTTCTTGTCATTACCAAAGATTAGAAAGAGCGATTTTTCTATATTTCAATATTCTGCAACAAGGAAAACAAACCATTCTTAATTTTTTCCATCTTCTCGTTCGACTGGCATCTTCGCTCTCTCGATCTTCCGCATCACCACCATATATTTCTGTTTAAGAACAACGACCAAAAAAAACTCACCTGATAAAAGTACCTGTAATATCCTGAATATATCGCTAGCACGACCTTCGCAAAAATTTCTAATTTTGAGGAGCTCCAAGTTCATCGTCTGGATGATGAGTTCCTGATAATAGAAACGGCGAAGAGTCCATCTATATATGCGTTTCGGAATAATAGACTCTTGTTCTTATGACATCATCAAAAAATCTCCACCCCAGAACGAAAGAGATATGGAAAAATTCTAGGTCACCTTCCAAAGTACAATGTACTTCAAAGTAGCGATAATTATTGGTTATGATGTCATTAATTCAACCAATCGACATTTTATAAATAATTTTAAACAAATAATCTTCCATTTAAATCGATAGAATAAATATAAAAACTTAAATATGTTTGTTTTACACATTTATTCTTTCTTGAAAAAAAAAAAAAAATCATCACCATGATTCACCAAATTATAGAGAAGTGTGAGGATGCTAGGTTATTATTTTATGATTACATTAACCTAGGAAACTTTTGTAGAGTAATCGAAAATAAGTTTATGGTGATAACTACTACAAATAATATTATTTTCACTTTTATTTTTATTTTATGACGTCTGGTACGTTTTATTTGAATTTTGATGAATCACCTGGATTTTTGCAATGGGTTTTGGTGAGCGATAAAATCGATTATAGTGACGAAACAATTTTAAAATTAGAAAAAAAAAATGATTATTTAAGTATAGATAAAATTATATCCATCCTTAAATTTCACTACGGATTTTCGATAGATACATCCGCGATAATTTAATTGTTTTATCTCTCTAAACTGTAATTAAATTCATAACAGTATGCAGCAAATTTTTTTCTGTTGTAAGAAAATATATTTTCGAAGTAAAATTTAGAAAAAAGAGCATTATTAAATCTAACAGATAAAGATGCGATGTTGAGAGTATTCAATTGAAAGTACTCAAGTTCAGGTATTCAGGTGACAAAGTGCATAAAACGTCAAACCTTTTATCTTTGTTGAGGTGGTCAAGGTAGTTAATGGACAAACCAGAATGCAGATAACTCGTAATCTGTTTGTTTTAATCGTTTTGAAAATATGTGTTTAGAAATAAATCGATTTTTTTATGCGTACAAATTACGTCCATGCAGCGATATAAAGTGTTTTTCACGTATAGTAAACATGATAAACAGTTCGCCACCGTTAATAACATTTCGAGTAAGTTTAAACATGGCGCTCGTCCGAAAAAATTCTTTCTACCGTACTGGTTTAAATACTATGTTTATTTATGAGAATTTATAAAAAAAAATTGGCTAAAAGTATCGAGGAACTGGCACCACGCAAGCGACGACTGGGCCTTTCAAAGGTGCCCTTCGGATCGTTCCTTGAACCGTGCTCCCAACGCTGGTATCGTAACATTCGACTGTATCGACGATCTTGGAATATTCTTGAAAGCCGGAAATCACGTAGAACTTTGTCCCTTTGAAGAGAAAGATCAACTTTAAAATTTCGCAATCTTTACCAGTTTTAAGTGCTCTTCATCCGAGTATGGATAAATATTATCACTGGAACAGTTTCATGCAATATGTTGCAATACGTGGGTTTTGTATTACCGGTGTTAATAATTCCGTGATCGCACCTGGGAGTTGACAATTCGCCAACGTTCTGCCATTCGTCGTTAACGGGATGGTACATCTTGATCGAAGCTTGAGTTCTGTAACCTTTCTTATATTTCGCACCTCCAGTCAGATACAAACAGCCATGAATCTCTATAGCGGCGCTAAAAGCTAAATCTTCTCGAAGAGGGGCTTGCAGTAACCACCTGAAAAAAATTTAAACAGTCAAACAATTTAAAAATTTTAAGGCATTTTTTTTACTCGTTTTTGGTCAAAAAATTCGAATTTTTTGATAAAAATATAATTTTTTTTCCTGGCACGAAATAAACTTAAAATTTTTTATTAAAAAAAATGAAAAGTTAAAAAAAATTAGTCAAAATTTTTATTAAAGTTTTCAAAGTTAAAATTTTAATATTAATATACTGCTTTACGTTCTGCAAACGTTCTGTCAACTTGAACTTCAATAAATTAAGCTCACAAGCTAATGACATGTCCACAATGTTTAAAAAAAAAATTTATCACATTGGCAATTTAAAAACTCGCCCAAACTCGCCCAATTTCGCTCAAAAAATTCTTTCGAAAAAATTTGCTTCGAAAAACGTTTACAAGCGTTCTGCAAACGTTCTGTCAACTTGAATTTAAAATAAATTAAGCTCACAAGCCAATTAAATTTCCACAATGTTCAAAAAAATCTCTTTAATCTGTGGCTCAAATCGCGGGGAACGAAATCAGGCAGCATATCTGTTCCATAAAAAAAAAAGTTGAATCTTTCTGGGAAGGGAATAAGAAACCATTAACCCAGACGACAATGGTTAGACGATCGTCCATAAGTCGAAACAGAAGACGACTCCACCAGACAATACAAACAGACCTAATCTCCAAAAGAGCATCCCCCTAATCCTATTTTATATTCAACATAGGGACTTTTTTTTTCTTAATTCTTCTAAATTGCGTATAACAATATTAACTACTTAAAACCGTAAAGTTACAAAAAAAAAAAAGAAAAACTTCGAGAGAAAGTTTGATTATTGCCTACGCTTTAAAAAAAATCCGGGGGAAAAAAAAAACTAAACTTCCCTCTCGAGAAAAGAATTTATTTCTTTTTCCTCAACTTTAATTAA
>WUQG02042526.1:0-10610 GCA_011317285.2 Androctonus mauritanicus | reverse complement strand
ATGGTTGCATACAACGGTTCAACAGCAAAATCTCAAATTTGATAAGAAAAAAAGTTTATTTTTTGATTTTTGGACACATGGTGGCCAATGGCTAACTAGTTGGATAAATAAATGAATGAATTAAAAGAAGAACACGATAGAAAACATACAGGAAATAAAAAATTTTATACTTTTTAAATTAAATTTGAAAAAGAAATAAGAAAAAATAACAAAGATCAATTAAAAGAACAATTAGGTGTTCAAACATCTTTAGATGAATTTTATAAGCCTGTTCTTTCTCAGCTCTCAATCCGGTGAAATATTTTTGCATTGTTTGTAACGAACCTGTTCACACTATGGGTAATGGTCGAGTCTCGTCCAATGACACTCCAGTCAGAGTTGATCGGAAAGAATATTTCACAGGAGCGTGACCGAACTTGTCTGCGGTCGGCACTCCTGTGAAACATTTCGGTTTTCCACTCTGGAGGATCCGGGTTCGAGTCTCGGGTCCCACCTCGAAAATATATATCATGGTGTCCGGGCCCGGCCCATCCTCCACCATCCGGCTGATTCTTCCGTAGGAGTGGGCAGCCTGTGGAAGGCCTGTTTCGCCCCTTAGTATTCTTCCATAATGGAAAGTGGAGTCATCTGTTGACAAAAAAAGAACTTATCTGGAAATGGTTGTTGATCGAAGGCGGCAATGCATACTATCATTCCAGCGCTTTTATGGCTTTAAGGGCAGGTTGTGTAAACGAAGAGTAAACCGGGACTAAGCAAGAAACTTGCTTTAGCCTTGGTCTGTTTGCGCTGAGTCTAAATTTGTCTTGTTTAAACTAAGATTAAATATTGATCTAAGCCTTAGACCAATACTTAATCTTAGTTTAAGCAAGACAAATTTAGATTCGGCGCAGGCTAAAGCAAGTTTCTTGCTTAGTCCCGGTTTAAATTAGTCTTGGTTTATACAACCGGCCCTTAAAGTTTAAGAGAAGTTGTAGAGTATAAGTATAGCGTATACAAAACTTTTCTTAAACTGTTAAAGCGAAACAACGGAAAACTTATATGGAATTCTGAAAAAGGATGTTTATAAATTAATTATTGTTATTTATCGTCGAGTTTATCTACATAAATATATACAAAGTGAAATTAATATAGCGAGTTTTTTTTTCATTTTAGATAAAATGCTCATTGAATTATTCAAAAACAAACCAGTTTTTTATAAATTACAATCACCGTATTATAGTGATGATAATTATAAGAAAATCCATTCGAAATTATTTTATAAATTTGTTTTCATCATCTATTAAATGAGGCTACAGGGTGTAATATTCTCATTCGAGTTTTTTGGCGTTAAACTTGGATGTACTCACATCCTTTTTTCGTTTAATACAATATTTTCCTCATCAAGAAGGATAGCCATAATTGATAACTTCTCCGATGAAAAAAATTTAATGCCATAATTGTTAACTCCTTAGATAAAAATTTTCTATAGAACACAATGACTACGTCTAACCTAGAAACCGGTTTCAGATTTACTGGTGAGCAAATATGTGAATAGGTTGTAAAATGACCGGACTGAGAGTGAAGAAAGATTAACTGTGAACGGCTCGATAGTAGCCGTTCACAGTCAGATCTGAGTATTCTGCGAAATGTATTTAGAGAATTAACGCCTGATCGGGCTTTAATTCTCTAAATACATCTCTCAGAACATTCAAAGTTTTCATGATGGCGGCCGCGACGCGCCGTCATGAAACACTGGTTGTTTCAAGAGATAAAGTAAAATCTTATGGATTTTTTTCCCTATATATTTTACTATAATATATTCAATGTTAAAATTTTCTGAAAATATACAATAATTGATACAAAAAAATGAGTTATCTATAGGCGATATTGCAATTGCTCCACGACGGACCATGTTAAGAGACAAAAAATCTTAACCATATTTTCAGATAGTTCTTATCATTTAGAAATTACAGGATGATTATTTTTGTAAACTGATTTCATGTATCAGATTTGCACTTCCAACGATCGCACGTATGCTGATCCACTCCCATCAATACAGCAAAATTTCCGTTGCGTATTTTGATTTTTTTTTTTTTGTCTAAACTTTGTTAAATATTTTTATTGAGATTCAGAAATAATAAAAAATTTTAATATGTTTTCGATATTTTCTTCCGAATAAATATTTCAATATAATTATATTGTAGAGAAACGCGACTGGACGCGATGCCAATCGACCTAACTCGATCGCGTCGTCTCTCCATCCAGCTGTTACTTTGCGTTGCATTGCAACGTTTCGATACTAACAAGCAAGTCTGATCTTTTATCTAAAGTGGTTTTGTTTATTCCAATGGTGAACAGGATTTGTAAAATTTTAAAAATTATAAAAGAAATTATTGATTTATTTTAGCAAATGTCATTCTAACACGAAAGTTGAAGAGGTCGGTTTATACACGGGTTTCACATTTTATCGATATTCAAACTCGAGTAGGAGGGTCGATTATATACTGATCAGCTTATACATGAGTATAAATGGTAAATTAATCATATTAAATTTATATATAGACCTATATATTACTTATTTATTTTATATTAAAATAGAATTGCTATATATAGTATTCATCAATATTTCTTCCAAAAAAGAGTGACACTTATAAAATCACCATGGTATACCACGCTATCTATTTGTATATGTGACCTTTACTTAGTATGGTCACACGCTATGAAAATTTATGAACTTTTAGAAATTTATGAACAGTGCATCTTTACTGAACTTTATGAAAATTTACTAAGTAAATTTTCATAAAGTTCAATAAAGATGCACTGTTTTGTGTATGGCTTTGTATCTTTTAGCCTGGCTTTCTTTTACCCACTTAGAAATTGTAGGCATTCAATTTGAGATACTCTCTTATACTGTATATTTTTATCTAACTAATTAAAACTACTTGAATATCATATTTTAATTGTAATTGGAGGGCTAATTGTACGTTATACAGATAATTCCCATATAATATTAATTTCCTATTAAACCTCGTGTAGTACGAAAATGTGTTATACGGGATTAAGGTTTACTATAAATTTTAAACCATATTATAGCACACCCACATTTTATAAATACAGTGTTGTGCGAATATTGTCTTAATTTTCTAATTGTATTAGAGGAAACCAGGTAGAAGTGCTGTGTTATATGGGAATTGCCTATATATCAATTTCTATACTGTATATTGCATTTCGAAAGTTATTCCAGAGAAATTTCAGAAATTTTTGTCTGTTGAACTATTTTTGAACTATTGTATAGTACGCAATTCTTATTATGAAATTCAATAGAGAGAGAGAAAATTATTAATTAAAGCGAATCTTGAAATAAGATTAATTAATCCTTTAGTTTTATCCATTTAAAAATGACAAAATGCTTAAATTTCTGAGTTATCTGCTTAATAATAATTAAACTATTTGATAAATTTTAATGAAATTCAGTAAAAAGGATCATCCTATTGAAGATGACTATGATGATTTAATTTTAATCCCATACTTTTATCTTTTTTTTATATGTTTTATTAAAATTATATTAATTAATCAGTCATCCGGTATACAAAAAAGATATTGATTCATTTGATGTGCACTAGTAAAGCCATACAGATTGGTTTAAATTCGGTCATACTTAATTGTTAAATATCATCATAATATTTACGAAAAGAGTAAAATTAATTAATATCGATTTTGTTATAAATTCATAATATTGCACTCACATGTAAATTGAGTTCCTGCTTGTCTATAACACGAAGTTCTCCACGAGAGTTGGATTCAAGTGCTTATTATTATTATTATTATTAGAAAATATCACAGATTTCCAAAACTCTTGCGTGCAGAGAAAATACTGTAAAGCAAATCCTAGTCTGGCTCCTTTAAGAATGTTCGTCAAATCGCGGATCGATGATGTTTGATTCCAAATTCTCTTAAATGTTTCCGTATTGTTTCAGATCAGCATTGTAATCGAAGTTGGTGTTTAATTTTTTTCGTATTTGTCAGCGATTCATTCGCAGCGACATTTCTGATTACTTCATCTGGAGATGACGTCTCTAGTGCCTTGAACTTCTTGGCTTACTATGCGAGTCGTGTTCTTCTTGCCATCTTTTTATCCAATTTGACACTGTTTTATGACGAATGTTCGACATAAAACAGTGCTGTTAAACACTGAGATCTCATTGATGATTACTCGATTCCCATAATCCAATTATCCGTCCTCTCTCTGACATGGATAATTCTGGATGAAATCCGCTTCTAGGCATTTTAAAGAAATTATTCTTTTCGGACTGCAGTCTACAAAAAATCAAAATTACTTTTACGACGACGATTACCGAGAAATTGCGCAGGCCACGCTTATTTGCATATGGTTATGCTGATGAGGTAGTAACAAATTTACATAATTTGTTATTCAGTATCATGCAATTTGTATTACTTGTGGATAATTTTGTATTATACACGAAATGAAATGATTAAAAATTTTCCTAAGTGATATCAGTGATAATCCTTATTTAGGTTTTATATTTTTATTTTAACATTTTACGGTGAATATAATACTAAGTAAAATGAACTTGGATACAAAACAGTATTTCAATAGGTTGTTTCTGTTTAATAGTATCGAGTCTGTATTTGTATTAGAAATAATAATTGATTTTACTAAGTGTTATAGACGTGCATAAGGAAAATTAACCTTCACTCATATAATAGACTTTTAATACTTAATCAATCTTCTAGACGCAATGGCTACAAAATTGTTTATGGTTATATATTAACAATAACAATTTGGTAGTTAACTTATTTTGATTGTTGTCGAATTGAGAGAGAGGAGGAAAAAACGGATAGCTAAACTTCGTCTTACAATTTTCTGAATTTGTAAAATAATAATAATGGAATCCGCCATACTCTGTTCTCTCAATTAGAAATAAGGAGCGAAATATTCCGGTTACTCTAAAATACCATTTATTTTTGCAATATTTTAAATGTTATATAAATTTAGAATGTAGTTCAATAAAAAAAGGGGATGATGTCCAATTCGGTAATAGTTTGGTAAAAAGTCATCCAAAATGTAAATGTATGAAATTGTAAGACGCGCCGCCAATGGTATGCAAATTACCGCAACTACGTTTCTGTAACAGTCTTTCATCAAAGAAATTGTTTTTGATTAAGAGCAAATTTGGTATTTATTACATATATACGTACGGTGATAATTAATATATCAAATAGCTTTAATTTATTCAGTTCGTTTTGTTTTATTTTGGATTAAGTTGATCGGGTTGGAAAGTGCCGTCACCAGTTCACTTTGTGATGTCACCACTAAGCCGATCGGCGTCAGGGTGGCCATTTATTTTCTCGCGCCACTGTACGACATTAACTTAGCATCGATAACCGTAACAAAAAATAAATAGTAACTTCAGTAGTACTACGTAACTTGACCTCGAGCTGGGCGGTTTAACAAAATCTTTTCTAAACTGCGTATTTCATCGTCATTATCAATTCTTACTTCATCCACTGCTATATATATATGATTTCTCCTCTTGTTTCCAGATGTACTGTACCTATTTGGTACAATCTGCATCCGCTGGGAATCAATTACTTTTCTCTTATTATCTCTCCATCGTTTGTATTGCCTGTCAGGATATCTTTTCCCTCGCTTTGATTGCCACTTTTAACTCTCTTTGTCCATGTGTTATCGGCGTATCTCGCTATGTGGTTTGCCTAAGGCCGCTTACTGCTTATAACTGTTATCAGTATGTCTTTTACTTTGATTTATTCTCTTATCCATACGTAAGTCTGGCGATTCCCTGCTAGTGAATCCTAACATATATCTTTCCATGCCTCTTTGGTTATTGCTAGTTTCTATTCCATTTTCTTTGTAAGGGTCCATGTTTCACAGCCATACATCATCACTGGTAGTATGCGTATGTCGAGGAGTTTCCTTTTGAGGTATATCGGTATCCTATCGTTCCTTAGAAAGTTACTATATCGGCGGCATGCACGCCATTCCAATTGAATCTTATGTTGAATTTCTCTCACCTGGTCTCTCTGTGTTGTGATTACTTATCCTAGATACTTGTATTCTTCTACCCTTTCAATTGTCAGGCCTTCTATCGTCACCGGTTATGGGATTACTTCTGTGTTGAACAATATCTTTGTCTTCTCATAGTTTATTTGCAGTCTTAATTTCTCACTTTGTCTTCGAGTCACTTAGCATTTCCTGCAGTTCACGCATAATTACGCGGCACTAATGTCGAAACTTTGGAAACCCGTGTATTAACGATCGACTATAAATTTTAAAAAATTTATTAATTACGTCCACACCCGATTCGTGTAAAAAATGCTGTCATTCAAAATAATTGGAAACTGATTCCGTCTGCTTTTCTTAGAACGAAATTATATGTAAAATAGGCAGGATGATAAAATAATAATTAAAATAGGCACGATGCTTTTTAATACAGATTTTCATTATTTAATACCTTGCATCGAGTTGCGAAAAAAAGGAGTTTCGGTTGGGAAGACCATATACAATACTGTAATGGCTTTGGATGAATAGCTCTATAATTTATTACTGTTTTCGTTTGGCATAGGTTGTAAAATATTTATTTAGCTGGCAAAAATGTACTCGTTATTTTTCGTTTTCTGTCTCCACCAGCAGCGGTTGGATGAAGCTGGCAAGTTTTAAGTGGGATTCGGCAGAATGATGCAGCGCGCTTAAAGCTTATACTCAGTGCAGTTTGTCCTTAGACATACTATATATAGCTTATATTATTTTATTGTCATAAGTTTAATGTATCTGATGATTGAATTTATTCGAATTTTGTTAAGTATTTAAAATAATTGGATAACATATATATTTTTCAGATAAAATGAAAGGAAAATATAGGAAAAAAAGCAATTCAAACGAGCCAATAAAAGGAAAAAGTATCGATGGTTTAATGAAATGTAAAAAAGTGCCAAAGATAAAGAAGATACCAGGATGGAGTCAGTCAAAGAATGCCTTAATGAAATTGAACGAACTAACACCCGGTCTTGAATATAATGTAGAATCTGAAGAGGGACCGCCGCATAATCGTACATTCGTGGTTTCGGTAAAAGTTAACCAGCAGAAGTTTATCGGAAGAGGTCATTCTAAACGATTGGCAAAACACGCAGCGGCCAAGTGTGCATTATCCGCATTTATTCAATTTCACGATACACCGGAGGCTCTAAAATCCCTCAACCAATGCGTATCGAGTTGCGATTTCACCACAGATGATTTAGAATACGAAGAAACGATTTTTAATCGGTTCGAAGAAGGTTATAATTCTTTGCCAGATCCGGTAAAAGATTTTCCAGAAGAAGAGCGAAACAGAGTAGAGAAACTTATAACAGAAGCGGACAAAAAGAATCCAGTTATGCTTTTAAACGAATTACACCCAGGAATCGAATTCGATTTAGTAAGAGAGAATAAGTGTGTTCCCACTCAGAGATTCATCATGAGCGCTAGCGTTAATTGCACCACATTCGAAGGTAGTGGCCCTAATAAGAAGTTAGCCAAAGGAGCGGTGGCCAAAGCGGTCTTGAACAGTTTATATAATATAAATTACGGCCCGCATTCTCCGAGCGCGGAAATAAATCAAGGAGCATTCGTTTTTCCTCAATCCATAGCCGATAAAATTTCCACCATTATTCAGGAAACATTTGGAGAAATAATGGTTGGAAATAACGAATATGCAAAATGGAAAGTTCTAGCTGGGATGGTGATGACCACAGATCCCGAAATGAACGAAATAAAAATTGTCGGTATTAGTACCGGTACAAAATGTATCAACGGAGAACATATCAGCATGAATGGCGCTTGCTTAAACGATTGCCACGCGGAGATACTGGCACGCAGATGTTTGAAAGACTTCTTATATTATAATTTAGAATTAATAGCATTGGGACGAAAAGACTATTCCATTCTTATTTTAAACGAAAAAACCGGTGGTTATCGTTTAAAACCGGATATAAAGTTTCATCTTTATATTAGTACGTCCCCTTGTGGTGATGCCAGAATATTTTCACCTCACGAAGAAGCCATTTCCAAGGATCCCATCGATCGTCATCCGAATCGCAAAGCCAGAGGACTCTTGAGAACGAAAATCGAATCCGGAGAAGGAACTATTCCGGTTAAAAGTGGTGATGCCATACAAACCTGGGATGGAATAATTCAAGGCCAACAAAGATTATTAACCATGTCGTGTTCCGACAAAATCGCTGCCTGGAATATTCTTGGCATTCAGGGAGCCTTACTTAGTCATTTTGTAGAACCGGTGTATCTGGAAAGTATTATTTTGGGGAGTTTGTTTCATTCCGGACATATGTTTAGAGCTATGTGGGGTCGTTTCGAAAATTCTCTGGAAGAATTACCTAAACCGTATCAAATGAACAAACCCAAAATGTGTTGCATAACTAATCCGGAAACTCGACAACTATCCAAGGCTCCCAATTTCAGTGTTAATTGGACAGTTAGATTCGGTAGACCCGAAATTATCAATGCCACCACGGGAAAATTAGAAAATGGACAAATTTCGCGGTTAAGTAAAAGATCGTTCTTCGATCACTTTAGCAAACTGTATGGCAAAATCTCCTCCATCACTCATCAAAACGTCGACAGATTACCTCGCTTATACGCCGAAGCAAAAAATGCCGTAAGCTGCTATCAAATGGCCAAGCAACAATTAAGAAAAGCATTCAGAGACGCGGGTTTGGGCACTTGGGTTCAAAAACCGGTAGAACAAGACGAATTCGAATTAGCGTTTTAAAATTTATCCGGATTACCTTTCGTCTATTCCAAGGAATGAGTATCGCTTTTCCTCTTAAGACTTTGAAATTATTTAAAGAAATGGATGGATTTTTATTCTAGCTAATAATAAGTTAATCGAGATCACTCGACCCTTTCCATTTGATTTTACATTTCTTTCTGTCAAAATGATCGATATCGGGAATAATAATTAATAACTCAGACATTCGGGTCACCGATTTTTTTGAAAGTACGCATACTTGTAGTAGTCTCTTAGGACAATATAATGTGCGAGCAATAAAGTGCACAACTCAAGCATTGTCGATAAAATCGCACGAGAAGTTTCACACTGGGTGCGTTCAGTGAGAGGACATACCCATCATTAAGAATTCGATCGGTCGTGAAACATTGCCTTATATTCACTGAACGATAGGTAGCAGAATGGATTGGTACAATATGGCTCACAATGCCAAGTTAGGTCTGCGATGGGTCTGTGCAACAAAAAAGGTGCGATGACGAACCATTTTCATTGATTTTCGATGAAAATCACTCAAAAAATGTGCAAAATCTTATCCTTAATTATTAAATGATGAAAATAAAAGAATGAAAATTTTACTGTATAATAATAAAAATCTATTAAAAATAATTATCATACATTTTTAATAACTACATGATAAATAAAACACTTATCCTCTTGTAGCCTAATTTATAATTTTTTTGTGAAACTTGGGTATTTATTTTTTTACTGTCATTAAGAACTGTTACGCTTAAAAGCTCGCTTCTAACAAAGGGCGCGGCCATCTTGAAAAAGCTTATGGATCATATTTTTGTACCGAGTCAGAATTTGTGGATCCGGTCTGCCACCGATCGCTTGCTGCTTGTTCAATAAAACAGATCCAATACTTTTATGGATCAGGTCGTATACTGAACGCCCCCACTGAGTTCATATATTCTAAACTTCAATTACACCTACAGTAGCGCAGTGGTTGGAGGTTTATTTTTATAATCGCCTGATCGCTGGTTCAATTCTTAGCTTTGACAATTTATTTTTATTTTTCTTACATTGTTTTATATAAATACAGTTATTTATATTTGTTTTAAATGTTTTATATCGGCGGTGGTTTATATATATATATATATATATATTTTTGTCACAAGATGACGCCATTTTCTATTCTATAAAAATCCTAACTTTCTGACTGCAATATGAATGCGGTGAATTTGAAACTTATTCTTTCGGCAATTGTAACAAATAAAAACTATTCCCAACGATTTTCGTTGATAACGTCTTCGATAATCGTTGATTGTAATAAAAACCGAACAAATCCTTAATTTTTCCGTTCCTTTTATGCCTCCGCGTTATAGATCAGCAGAAATGATGAAGAGTACTATAAATATTACAAGTTAGCATTCTTAAAGAATCCAAGATGCCACCATCTTTTGACAAAAAAAATTGTGTAATTGTTAATTCGATAAATCCGTTATTACGCGTAATAACCGGTTACTTTAAAAAATAACCACTGTAATTAGTTCGTGTGATAAAAAGTATGCTATTAATTATTTCAACTGTTTATTTTACATAATAACCAAACCCCTTTGGATGAAGTGATATAATTGTAATACAGTATTCAGTAAGTTAGGTCGTTTTTACAGAAATACAATGCTTTATTTTGCGTAATAATATATATACACTGTATTTTTAAACAAACAAACAAACTTCTATTTGTTAGAACACGGCAAACCACCATGACATTTAGAATTGCATAATAAAAATAGAGTTAACAATATATAACTAGAGTGCGCATATCCAGTCTAACGTGAAGAAAACCGGCGCCATGTTGGTTAAGTA
>WUQG02042525.1:0-29479 GCA_011317285.2 Androctonus mauritanicus | reverse complement strand
AACTTTTTTCCCCCCTAATATCAAGGGAATATGAGTTTTAAAATGATTATTTGTATACCTCCCTCGATGCTTTCAGTAAATCACAATTTCAAATACAGAAAAATTCCTTATAGCATTCCACACATAGATTGCAATTTGTATTATCCTGTATAAATTTTCTCTTATAACCTTATCTTTATAACAGATCGTAAAGAATGGACGACTGTGATAACTCAATCAACATATTTAGAATTTTATGCCTGTTTTTTATTCGAATTATATAATAAATCTTCTTCAAAAATTTGAAAGTTTATCAGCCAGCGGATATATTATTTGAATCCATTTATATCTGAGACAATAAATTTCACTGTTTGCTCATTTTAATCGATATTTTATCAAATTTTTTCTCAATTTTATGTTTAAAACAAAATAATTCCTTCCTCGTTTCTGAACTTAAATATGATTTTGATCATGTAGTTTAAATTAATTTTGAATGCAGTATTTGTAAACAGGAAGTTCTTTGTGTGTTAAATTTAAATATATAGTAGCAAGTACTTAAATTTTATAAATTATCTCGAAAGTATAACAGAACAAAATTGAAAAAAAAAAAAATTGAATTTAACAGGAAGGAAAATCTTAAAATATCGATTTTATTTTTAAGTTATTTTAAAACATTACTGGAGAAATGGAAAAATTCTTATTATTTTCGGTTTTATAGGAGTTTAAAATATAAAATTTATAAAATCTTTAAAGAAAAATTTGGCTGTCTTAAAGTGTAGCCTACAGATGTATGGAAAGAGACAATACATAAAACAGCATCGAATAATGGAATTTATGCATCAGATGGAGATACTAATAAGTTATGAAATAATTTCGAAGAAGAATTTGATTTTTTTTTCCTCTCTAAATCTTTCTTTTCGGTACTTTCGGAAATGAAAAACTTTCGAACTAATTTTAACAAAGATAATCCGTTCTTTATAATCTGAATTTTTAAAATAATATATATATATATAGATATATATATTTTAGGAGTTTGTTAAAAAATGAAATATTTATAGTTTCAAATGTCGACTATAAAAATATATCATTTTATGTAGATAGAGTTCTATGAATAATTTATTACAATAGAATACATTTTTGTGTTTCCATCTCATCTCTTAATGGCTTCAAAAAAGCTAGATATGAAAATTTTCTCAATGAAAAAATATAAATCAGTGCACAGTTTCTTTAAGTGTATTTTTTTACTATTGAACGGTTACTCCTATTTCTTTATTTATGATCGGTTTTACTTTATTATAAAATATATAACGAATATAATTTTATTATATTATGAAAATATGTTAAGTAATAGATTTTATTCCACATTTTATACGAGATATTTTCAGTTTCTTGATTATCAAAAAAATTCGCTACTCGTCGAACAAATTTTTGATGAGACAAAAATTAATTATGAGCGATTAAAGCGAAAAAAAATTTTTTTTTTTTGTTTTTTAATTGATTTATCGGATTTCCGAAAACGATATTTCGGTTCAAATTTATCGCACATTTTTCCATAAACGTAAATTTTATTTTAAAAAATAAAAATTAATGCACGTAGAATATAATAAAGCAATAAAATTTGTCACGTAAAAGTAAACTCTCTAACAATTAATAACTTCTCATTATCGTTTGATGATTCCTAAACATTTAAATCGTATTTAACATACCATTAATTCGGAAACATGGTCATTAATATTTTTATTTTAATCGTTTATATGATGAAAAATGATATTAATTATAACAATAAGATATGCGTAACTTGATAACATTAAATATATTAATATATATATATATTTTTTTTTAATTCTGATATCGCTTTCGTTTATGTCCACATGCGAGCACTTAAAATATCGTAATTTTAAAGAAATTATTGTTATTTTTTGTTTAAAAAAAAAAAAAAACTTAAATATTATAATTTTATTGAATATTAAAAGACATAAAGTAAATTGTTACTACAGAAATTAATATTTTTACTGAGTAGATAAAACAAATATTATTGTTATTTGTACTGTTTAGTCGTAAAGCAAACGTTTAATTGCTTTTATTTTCTTTAAAAGTGTTTAATTAATTAAGTAAAATGATCAAGTTTTCTCTAAAAGAAACTATTTTATCGTCTTGTTTACTGTGCACCGTTTTTTTTTTAAAGTTTAGAGTCAGAATTCTTTATCGTTTGAATATTCTATTCATAAAAAAAAAGAAGAAAAACTCGAAGTTTAAAATTATTTATCGTCCCATTTTCTTAAATTGGACCATAATTTAAGGTAAAAACTTTATTTTTTATAGCTTTAAAACGTTTCCATTTTTTTTAATTATTAAATAAAAGTATTAAAACAGGAAACAAAATATCATTAATTTGATGATATTCAACAACTCATCTCGAATTCTATATATATAAAAAAAAAGTAAAGTCTTTAATGACTTGGTGTTAGAGAATAATCTATTCTTTTCAGTTTCGTTATTTAAATTCTAACATCAGAAAATTACAAAGTGACATCTGTATAAAGATGTGGAAGTTTTTTTTTTTTTTTCCCACTGTCTTAACCGTGTTAGATGCTTCCATTCTCTAAATATTTTCTCACTTGCGACGAATTTTAAGAGGAAGAGAACAATTACTCTAAATTCATCTTAAGACATTTTCCGTCATCGACTAACCTTTAATAGATACACTACCAATGAAAATGAGAAAACTGTAAGCTCTAATACTACATTTTACATAGTATTAAATGTTAGAGTGAAAATATCATTTTACTTGCAAATTCGTTTCAACGTTGTTAATTTTCTTACCTTTTTCAGACCACTCTTTTTTTTTTAAATCTCAAAAATAGCTACTATCTTCGTCTATGTGGAATATATTAATGCAAATTTTTCTTTTGGGGAGTAGCCTTTTACTTTACTAGTATATCTAAAGATCGGATGAAGTGTTTTAGAGATAGCTCCACTATGCTCTTCTAGAAACCAGTCAAATTTTTTTTTTTTCTTCTTCTTCTTCTTTTCATTCTGATTTATAGTCGATACAAAACTAAAAGAATGAAAAGAGATTGGTTCAACTTACATACACAGTTAACTAAAACAGTCTTTATGTATACGTGCCACATATTTCTGAAGCAAAATAAATATCGAGCAAAGTTATGCGTTTTACCCAATCTATATCTTTAGAAATATTATGGGAAAGATAAAAATTATAGCAGATATAATATTTTCTTGTGAAATAATGTCATTTTTATAGATAAACATCCAGTAATTTATTTTAATAATAAATTTACTATGGTTTGATGGAATATTTCCGCCTGTTCTTAACTTTTATAACTGATTTTATGAATTAATTTTTTTTTTTTAATTTAAAAATTGAGAAATCTATTTTTATGTATATTGTATGCACTTTTTAGATTGATAATAACTGATGATAGTTAAATTTAAAAAAAAAAAAGATAATGAAAGCTGTTACTGATTATAATTTGTTGTTATTTGAGTAATTATTATAAGTCTAAACGATAATTATTCTTATTCCTTCTAAACCATACTGAAACTACATTTAAGGAACCATAAAACATTAAATAGGCCCTATAATATGCTTTCAACGTATATGAATTAAAGAGAAAACGTAATTTTTCAACAGGTAGTAATGATTAAGAAGATGTAACATTCGTTTTCATAGAATTAATCAACGAATATAATTTTTCAAACTGATAATATCTTTAAAAAAAAGTACAAATATTGTCAAATTTAGTATATACAGAACAGGAATATTACTTGGAGAATTTGTTTTATTTGATATGTTTGATATGTAAACAATTAATTTTTAAATATTCCTAAATTTTTTATGTTTTCTAAATTTATTATAATGATGATGATGATGATAATGCTTATTTAAGTAATTAGGAGATCCTGTATCAAGATATCTTCTACAAAGAGAATAAGATAAAAGCAAACAACGAATACAAGAATATTTATGATTAATGAAAAATTTCAAAAAGTAAGTTAAAAAAACATTATTGAATATATTCTAATTGGATTAATTAAAACCAAAAATTAAATATAAACTTAATAAAAATTCAGTTTACTGTGTGAAAAGCAGTGTAATTTTGAAACATGAATTTACAATGAGCGTTTCAGTCAATGCTTACTAAAAGAAGAAATGTATTTCGGTGATATCAAGAGTTTGAATTCTGTGATGCAAGTTTTTGAACTTAAATCATGGCATTAATGCGAATTCAATTATGATTAGTAGATGAAATCTAATATACAATAGATATATATATATAACTAGTAATGATACTCGGCATTGCTCAGGAATTTCAGATATGTAACATCATTTAGCCTATGTGACAATTCTTATGCCTGATGTCGGGTACTAGGGCAGTAATAAATAAATTTATAGATTTGATTTGTATGAATTAAGATGCCGAATCACATAGGAGATACTTTTAGCAGTGTCCACTTTTAGAGATTACCACAGGTTGCCCAATAACTATGGTGAAGTCAGCTGGGTGTTGAAGGATGAGATTCAACGGATTCAGCCACATCCCGTGAATTTATAGACGTTATGGATAAGTTTATAATGAACCATGCAAAATTATTTTGCCATATAATTCATATTTTATAGCATTTAGAATCAGTTGGCTTTTTGTGTTCATTTTTAGCGTTAATTTCACCAGAATACTATACCGCAACGGTGACATTATATGTGGCGAAGTGACATCAGCGTTTCGTCATTCATTGTTCTATCGTCGTGACGTCACATATCAAAAAATTTTATGATGTTATTCATTGTTACGACACTAGGTGTGATATGACTATGATGTCATCTAGAATTCGAGCACAACTCTAAAGGATTTAAATGAAGATATTTTCTGTTACCGCCACAAATATTCATTCTCCTGGGGCAATCTCGATCTAGGGTAGCCTATTCAGGGTGACAGGAAGTTGTTAGGCTAAATTCGATCCCTAGATATCAAATGGTGTTGTAACCTATGCGGAACAGAGAGAAAACACATTGTATCTCTGTATACATAAAATGCAATGTTTGCTTTTTCGGCATACCCGTCGGGACCAAATTATGCAAGGAGACTTCACCCAGCCCTGCGGGAAACATAGATCGATATTGCTCCAGGAGATGGGGAAGCTTGAGATGGTAAAGAAAATATTTTCATTTAAATCCCTCAGAATGTTCGAATTCGGGATGGCATAGTCACACTGGTTTGACGTCATTATGACGCAACAATGAATAACTCCATAAAACAAAAATTTCTGTTTGATGTCGCTATGGTGTTGATGTCAACCCACCATAATATGCTAATTAAATCAACATTAAAACTGGACACAAAAAGCCAATGGATTGAAAATTCTGTAATGAATTTTATGGCAAAATGATATTTCTATGTGATTCATTGTCAAATTATCTGTAAAATCTAAATTTACAGAATCCGTTGAAACCCATCCTTCTGGTTGACCCCAATATGAGTGTTTGCCAGCCTGTGGTGAGACTGAAAGTGTCACCACAGCGGTTCTCTGTGTGATTCGATGACTTAATTAACACTAATCTAACCTATAAATACACTTAAATTATCAATTATATTTAACTGGTGGTATTTTTATGAATAAACATAATAAGGATTAATTCATAGCACTTTTTTAAATACTATAAAAATACATATTAAGTATTAATTTAGTACCTACTAAGTATTAAGTATTAAGAAAATATTAAATACGCTTAAATTAATTTAAAATATTTTTTGTTAGTAGCCAGAGTATCTGATGTTATGATGGAATAAGATTTGTCGTATAAACTATATTATGTACTTTAAATTCCCGAGTAACGCCGGTATCCTGGTTAATAATAGATAGAGTTCAGTTCTTCTTGCATCTAGCCTGAAGCATAACATAAGAAAGATATATTGAATTTAATGAATTTTTTATTTTCTAAAAAGTTTCCTTAACGAGCGTTCTTCAAATCAATGTTTGCAAACCAGAAATATTCAAATTGCCTTACAGTTTTTCAATTAACAATTAGTTTTATTTTTGTTAACTTCTTATAACATAAAATCGTGCAGATATATGAGAATTCAACGGGATATAACAATAAGCAAATATACTTTTAGGCATTGTTTAAGCATATTCATTATACAATGCCTAAAAGTTTTAACATAGATGTTACTGAATACAGAATTTTGCCAATACATATTCCATGGTGTTCAATTTTTGAAATTTTACTAAAAGATACTCACATTTACATGTGTTTTAAAGTGCATAAAAATACTGTATACTAGAATTGAACTATATAAATAATCTGGAACAGAACTATGTGCAGTTAAATAGATTTTTAAATAAATATATAATGAATTGTCTAAATGGAGATAAAAAGGAATAGACGTTTTAGATGTAGAATGTAACCGAAGTGATGTTGAGAGAAAAGAACTAAAAATATTATTGAGACATTTAAAATTAAAGGAATCATCCTATGAAAGAATAAAAATACTGGAATAGGAGGTGAGACTAATTGTTATATGGATCAGTGCAGTGATGCAGCCAGAAATTTAGCAAGAGGGGATGCAACTAAAAAAAAAAAAATTAGAAAATATCGAATGTTGTTTGAATAAAATTGAAAAGCAAAAATACACAAAATTATATATTATATATTTTATTGATTATGATTGGTTTATATCAATCAATCTACTATACAAATAATAATCAATGAACAAATCATAGTACAAATATTAGTAGCAAGAATGCAATTGTTGGCTGAGCCACTGATGCGGATAAGTTGTTATAGTCTTACTTATCTTATTTTTTTCTTCTCATTACAGCATTGCGCTATTCTTACAAACTTACATGATATAAAGTTGTTTCACATAAAACTGCGCATGCCGTATATCTTTATGACGATTCTTTATCTTGATATCTTTATGACAATGCATTGCTGCCATCATCAGAAGAATTTCGTTAAATTAAGCTGTATTAATTTACTGTTACATTCACATAAGTTTATGCATAAATTTTCATCAAAAAAATAAATCAAATATTGTATTCTGATGGTAAATATGCAATATTTAGTCAGTTAAGCAGCCATATTACACATGGGTTATAGTGCATCTGTCAGCATCCAATTTAAAGCTATCACAGGCTGGGTTATCCATGATGGAATCAAACAGAGAGCTGAAGAATGGGGTTCAATGAGATGGAGCAGAAGCTCTCAATGAAAAACTGGAGATGTGGGATCTTGAGTTGAATCCGGTTTCTGTAAGGAACCGGATTCAACTCAAGATCCCACATCTTGAGTTGAATCTGTTCTTAACCTTTGGAGTAGAGGAACACTTAATTATAAAAATTTTTGCAGCACAAAAATTAATGACATTTATATAAGGCCATACAGTATTAAAACTAAAAATTAAAAATATGAAAGCAGTTCTTAACATATTTAATTAAAATTTATACGTTACAAATATTCATAATATTCGGAACACTTTTGACAAGTTCGTAGAACAAACGAGTATTCTGCAGAAACATGTTCCACGAGAACAGTTGCTCAAAGATAGAGATGCAGACAGCGGCCCGCCTCACTATGTGTTATTTTAACAAGTCACACAATCAACGAAATATTATTTATAGTTTTGAACAATGCATTTTCAAATATTATTTTTCTGATGCGAAGTTATTTTTACAGTGGTCCGATAATAATGTTTTTAAACTATAAGAAAAAAAATAATAATCATATTAGTAATAATAAACACTTTTTTTTTTATTTTTACTACATTTATATGTGTGAAATAGGTAATTTAAAAAAATTGTACATGCTCACGAGGTAGCACTCCCGCTTAACTAATGAAAATTTAGAATCAATCTGATGTTTGGCTATTACAAATGTCGAATCTTAACATAAAAAAAATTTTTAAAAATCAATGCAATAATACCACGCATCCAATTAAAACTTCTTTGTTTACTTTTAATTATGTTGCTTTGTAACATGTAATTAATAAACATGATATGATATATGGTTTTTTTTGATGGCCCTTCTATAAGCCACAGTGAATCTATGCAGCCTTTGGTCTTAATAAGTCTGTGCATCTCTGCTCTAAGAGATAAACTAGATGATACCTATCAACAATCAACACTCGGCATCTAGAAAATCAAAGATATAATATTATGTTTTCATAATAGATTTGTAGTGCCAAAGATGTAGTTAACGTGAAGATAGATGTGTATAATAGTTTTATAATATGGATTTTAACAATAACACTTAATTCAAATAAAAATATTGTTCAGTAAGAAAGTTAGAGAAAAATATAATGAAGTTTATTTAATTATTAAACGAATTTGTAGTTATTTTTATGACTAATCGTAAAGTGATCTCATTCTAAGCCGAAAGGTAACTGAAAGATACACGAGTAAATGCTGTTCAGAATATCCAAAAGGTCTTTTAGAATGAGGAATTTTTTAAAAAGCAGAATGGAGTATTTGAAATGTTAAGTTTTCTTTGTATAGCTAATCTGGTTAAGTTTTAAAACTGGAGTTTCTGTAATCAGACATAAAAAGATATATTTAAACTGAAAGATTTGGAGATTATTCTTCTTTCTGAAGAATTGCAGTCCAAAGATTCATTTGAATAAAACAAGAAGTATTAAAGCTTTAAAAGAATTAAAAATTCTACGAAAATGTTTAGAACTTTTTAAAAATAAATTTAATTGAATACTTTTGCAAGATTTAAGCACACGATAGTTTCTACAAACATTTTGTGTTTGGAATAGGAAAACTGTTGTCTGAATCAAAAGAAACAGAATTTCTAAAATTTGCATGCGTGGATAAGAGTCCAATTTTCATTTAAATTTTGAAATTTATTGGTTATATTTTAATTAAAGCCTCCGAGCTAAGTGAATAATAATCAACAAGGCAATAATAATGTAAACAGGATTACATACATAAAAGAACCCCGATTAACCCGTATCGTTCAATCTAGGATCCGCATTATCCGTGACGAATTGTGTTAATTTTTTTTTTTTGTAAATTTTCTAATAAAACAGTTGCAAATAAAATACATGTTAATTTTATTTACAACTATTTTATTATAAAAAATTAAAAAATAAACACGAGGTGAACATTTCACTTTATAAATTATACAATAAAAAACTATTATATTCAATAAGTAAGTCTATAACACGAAAATGGAGTAGACAATCACATCAAATTCAGTTTATTTAATAATAATAATACATCAAACCTTCCATGTTATCCGAGTTTTTTGATTATCACAGACTCTTTCGGTCCACGTTACCTCGGATAATCGAGATTCTACAGTATTATAAATCACGACGTTATTACCAATTAAAGCCTATCACAACTGTAACAAATTTAGAGCAATTAATTGAAGAATGTTTACTTTTTTATATAAAATATTTTTAAAAATTTGATTGTAAATAATTTAGTATCATCTCCAATATGTAGGGTAATTCCGGGAGTGATGCCGCACGTTTCCACGAATGAGTATGGCACATGGACAGTGGAACATGTCCATGTGCCATACTCATTCATGGAACAGTGGAACATTGTTAAAATGTTTTTGTGTTTCTATAGACTTATCTGCATCTATGCGTACCCTGTAAAATTATGTTTTAAATTCTAATTATGCAAAATTACGATTTAAAAGAAAAATGCTTCATGCGGCATCTCTCCCAGTGCGGCATCACTCCCGGAATTACCCTCTACTTTAATAAAATCTTGTCTGTGATAACTGCATTAATTAATATAATTAAGTTTAATAAATTTATATTCTCTTGAATCGACTGTAAGATCTAAAGAAATCGTTATTAATATTAACCAATCTTAATAATATTTATCGTGTATAATATATTTAAAAATCATAGTAGAGTAAAATTTTACATTTATATTGAGAAATGAAGAAATGATCCTTAAAGAAGATTAAATTATTTCGTTAAACTATCTATTTAAAGATTATCTAATTTTAGAGTGATATATTGACGATCAAAGTATGCATACGACGGAGATATTATCATTAAAAATTTATTAATCTCCTTTTTTTTTTTTTTTTTTTTAAGCGAATCGATTTTTTCTAAGTTTATCTTGATTAAATGAAATAAGGCATTTAATATCGTAAACTCATAAGAGTTTATATTGGACATCTCCAATCATTTTTTAATAAGTAAGATGCCATTGGGACTGTAATTAAATTTTTTGAAGATTTGACGTCCGCAAAAAACATTTATATTTTAGTTCGGTAAGGATGTTTGGAACAAAGTTTGGTTTACCTGATTATATTAAGGGAATGGTAAACATGAAGAATTTTAAAATAAGCAGAAAAAAAAAATAAAAATTACATTAAAATTGAACGGTACGGTATTGAAGAATATTTTTGTAGTAAATTAAATGAAAGAATAATTATATTTTATTTTTTTTTTTGTTCATGGATGAGTATGAATTCTGCAAGAGTTATGCTATATCTTATCATTTAACTAAAATTTTATGATAAATCTTAATCACTCGTAAGAGTTTATTAAGAGTTTATTAAGAGTTTATAAGAGTTTAGAGGAAGTTTAAGTGTATAGACATGATTCAAAATGATTTAAAAAATAAAATTTTTAAACTAGGATATATCTCATCAACATGAACAGTTCCAAAAGTATTTCAGTTATTGTAATTGTATTAAAAAAAAAAAAAAAAAACATAAATTAAATAAAGAATTTTAAAATGTTGACTTCTATATAAAAACATAAGTCTAAAATGTTTAAAAGCGATTTTTTTTTTAAATCTCTGCCAAAATAGGATTTTGATTATTTGAAGGTTTTCTTTGGAATCACATCAAGTAGAGAGAGGGAGAGAGGGAGGAAAAAAGAAAGAAAAACAAAAATCCTCTTCCCAGATGATTTTTTATAACTTTTAGTCCCAAAACTCGGCTAATAATCTTTCCCTGGTGGTTTTGGCAACACAAAGTAATGAAGTTACAACAATAACAAAAGAAACTTGATCTTCAGAACAATTTTCTTTTTCCCTTCTTTACACACACTTCTGTCTCATCTTACCCGATTAACGATTGTCTTGTGGTCAAAACTCGGTTGTCTTTACTTAATTTTGCAGTAATCCTGATAGCGTGCAACCAACTTGAACCGCTTATAGACTTATGCAATGTGTGCTACAATTCCTTGGAGATATCTTTAGACTTTTTATTGGCTTTTAAACACGATCATTCACTCCCCTTTTTCTTTGAACGTTTCTGAACTCAATTTATAGCCACTCGGGGAATTTAAGAAGTATCCAACGACATTTATTTAATATTTACCTAAGTAGAATTTTCAGGCATCATTGCCAGTTTGTCATATATATTTTTTAAGAAAAATTGCCATTGTTTTATATTCTCTTTTTCCCAGAAAATGTTCATGGAAATGCCATTTTTAATGCTTTTAAACTTTAAAAAATAAGAGTTTTTTTTATTTCTTTCGTTATTTTCATTATGTTAGATTAATAAAAATATATCTTTGTTACAGTTCATTATTAACTTGTTTTTAACTTTAATTAATTAAATTTTTTTTTTAATTTAATATTAATCTCAGTAATTATTTTTAATTTTTTGTTTCAATATTTCCTTTCTTATCTTCATTAACCACGAAAAAAAAATCATTTATCGCATTTAAATATATTTTTTTATTTTTTTAAATCTCGAACTTAGGAAAGATTTGATCGTTTTTTACGAGCTTAAATCTTTAATTATCTCGAAAATAAAATAGCGTAGGATTAAAAAAAAAGTAGAGAATTCATCTGTACTTCATAAATAATTTAAACTTAGAACAAACTTGACACAATATCGTGAATATTTTACTCTGGATGAGCTGAAGATAGTGGTTATTCTTATATTGGATATCATCAGAGTTTCTTATGGATCGATAACTCTTATGGATAATTCGATTTTGAGTAAAATATCGATGGAACATTCCATTTCTTTTGCTAATGGTCCAAGGATTAAGGAAAGATATACACGTATCGTGTGTACTGATTGAATCAATATTAAAGAAGTGAACCGAAGGATATCTTCAAATTCGAAAATTTTGCACACAAAGTGGAAAATTGTGTTCTTTAAATTGTAAAAAAGTTAAGTACGTTGGTCAAGCCAGTTTCCATTAAAGCGTTAAATCGCAAAATAAAATATTTTAAAGTTTAAAATAAGTTTACTATAAAAGTTAATAAATTTCCAGAAAGGTATATTACAGTATAAAAGGGGGAAATTAAACTTTGTAATTAAATTAATACTATATCCAATATTATAATTTAACAGATAAACAAATCTGATTTACACAGTTTCTTTTATATCTTCGTTAAAATCTCGTTTCCTTCAGGCAATATAATTTTGAACGATAAGTCAAGTGGAGGTAGCAGTAACTTGAGAATTTTTAATATTAAGACCTCTAAATTATGACTTATCTGAATGAAATGACATTTAGAGAGATTTAAGAGAACAATTTTTAGTGTGAAAGAAATTCTGCAGCAATTAAAGCCATTAGCATACAATAGAAAGTACTCGCATGATTTTATTTGAATAAATTTCCTAAATTTACGACACCGAATGTTCTTTAACCTATGTACCCTTTATGAATTTTTTTTTTTTAATGAATTAACAGAATGATTAGCATTCTTCTACGGAAATTTTCTAGAGAAAAATAACATAAAAATGTTATTCTCCAAATCTCTTTCTTATTTAACGACATTCATTAACCATTAATTCTCTATTATCATCATCAGTCAACAGTGAAAGATCCGAGCAATAAAAACTGACATAAAATTAATTTGAAATTCTTTTTTTTTTTTTTTTTTGTTTTTTTTCGTTTTGTAGTCGTTAATATTAGTGAAAGTAGAAGTTAAGACAAAATAATTTTGAAAGGCGTACTTTGAATATTAATCTTCGGTAATCTCAAAGCAAAAAAATAATAATAATCAATAAGATTTAGATCTGAGGAAGTTTAACAAGTGTAAGTATCCGTAATGTTATTGATGTTTCTGTTCTCATCCCCCTCCAAAAAAAAAAAACTTTAATGGTTAAAAAGTTAAGAAATATAATCATAGTTGCATTAAACAAAATTAATTTGTTATATTTAAATTGTTAGCATGTGAGTAAACAAAAAAACATTCTTCATATCTTATGCAAACAAACAAACATCTACTTTTTTTTCATTATGTGAAAAGAAAAAATAGTGGTGGCATTTGTATTATAAAAAAATAATAATAATTTGTCTCATATATGCTAAAATTGAATAAAATTGTTCTATCTTTAGTAACTTACACAGTTTCTCAGTTAATCTGGAAATAATTATACCAAACCAACAAATATAATTATCTTCCGCATGAAAATATCGATACTGATGTTTTAAAAATGGAATTCTTCATAACATAAATGTAACGATTGACAAAAGTAGTCATAATCGATACATAAATTGAGTCGATCAATATTTACAGTTAGTCTTTATGTCTCTTAGGATCTCTAGACAATCCAATATCTCAGGCAGTAGAGGAACAGATCAAATAATTTTAAATAATTTTCTAACTTTTCATTCACTCGATACGCATTTAGTGAGCAGAAAATAAGTAGATTGCATAGAGTCATAAATGACAGAAGATATATTATTACATCTATTCATTTCTCTTAATGGATCTTTCTGCGAAATCGCAGGGATCCGAACTAGTCTACTTAAAGGCTCAGTTCTAGGCGTGGTTCGTTTGTTCACAGTGCTAAGTGGCAAGTGGAACACATCCATCATAATACGACAATGTGAGAAAGACTTGTCTAATAATAATCATCTATACTGTCTTACAGTTTGGGTTGTTGCTTCAGGAAATATATCCTGTCACGAAACGTTACATGGAAATTATATCGGCAACATTTCTATATATATATATTTTTTTTTTTTTTTGTGATTTTTGTCTTTTTAATGAATATGCTTGATTTCCTTAAGTTGATTTAAAGGAATGTTTTTCTCCCCCCCTTCTACTGAGATGAGAAAATAATTTCCGGATTGTCATTTCTTTTCTTCAAACTTTTCTGAAGTCTGACAGACAGTGATGGATGTGTCTACATAAAAGATATACATCTTTTGTATTGTTGCGAAAGTTTAATGGGACGCAAATCCAAAACTAGAGTGATTAGCATATTTTTTTTTTATTTTTTTATTTTTAAACTAAATAAGATAAATACCTGTTTTCTAAAAAAATTTCGTTTGAACTCAAATATAAATTAATTCCGTTTTTATGTTAATAAAACTCGATTTTCGATAAGAAATTGCGACTTTAGCGAATTAACAAAAATTAGAATTTTTATTCTTACCTGAACACAACTCGAATTTGAACAGTTTACTCATTCATTACAACCAAATTAATTATTTTTAATATTTATTTTTGTATATTAAATACAGTTTTCTCTTCGCGAGTTTACGAAACAGTTTATTGTGTGGATATTTTCAGAAGAGAAACACTTTTAAAAGCTTTATCGATACTTTAAAGGTATCCAGAGAGAGAGATGATGCTTACTCTTCAAGACTGGTTCGTTATTTCTAAGAATACTTATAGTAGTTTCTCTTCTCAACAGTTAATATGTTTATGAGAATATAATTCATTATTTACCAAAAGGAACCACAACATCTGCATTTGTTCAGAAACATGTTCTCATTAGCTAAATTAGAATTTGTTTAACGTCTTTTCATTAAAATAATAATTTATTTCTTCTATCTAAAATTTAGATTATTTTCTTAAATTAATTTCTTTTAATCTTATTTTCATAAAGTAAAATTATTCGGATAATTTCCGAGAAATAATTCGATTATGTCAAATTATATTAGTTCACAAAAAATAATAATAATGTGAAACGAATTTTCAATTTCAGAACTTCGCCTTGGTAATTGGTGTAATTAGAAATTACAACAAATACGGACAGGTATAAAGCTCTTAAGATCTCATAACATCCTTAATTCTAACTTATGGAATTTAGAGAGAGGAAAATAACGAAATCTACAGGGAATAACTTTACAAGATATAGAGTGGTGTATATATATTATTGCGATTCATTACCAAGTCATTCTTAGCTTTTGTGTCTGGAAAATTTACTTAGCACATTTCCACAACGAGATGGTTTCATTAATCTAGTGATTTACAGTGAACCACACGCCACATTCTTCCAGTCTGAAGAATCATAAATTCTATTCTGTGAAGCTCGGATAGTTTCCCTTCGAAACTGCTTGGAGACATTTTTCATTTCTTAATTGCGATGATAACTCTTTTGCGAGCCTTTACATATTTATTTTTCATAAAATTACTGCTTATATTTTTAAAATTTATCAATTCAGGAATTAAAATATTCGTTAAATTTTCATAAGAGCAATTTTTTTATATGAAATAAATATCGATTTTTGGTTAGAGTGCGTTTTTCTCTAAACGTCTTCCTTTTGCTTCTTCTGATTACTATTAATATTCTGCATTTTGGTTTCCTCTGTAACGTGATTCCGTTTCATTATTTTGCTGTATCTATCATTTTTTTTTCTTCTTCTTCTTCTTCTTTTCTCTCCAATTTCTCAGTTTTCTATCGTTGTTTAACTGATACTTTTATATCTTTTCTGTAACTTATCTCTCTCTCTCTCTCTCTTCCTTTCTGTTCGTGTGGCTGATTAACAGTTTCTGTTCGCTATTTTTTTTTTTTTTAATTATAAAACTGATGTCTTTATTCGAATATTTCTATAACAGATAAATTCCATTCCTCTAGCATTTCCTTAATTAATCATTCTATTCTACACAAAAACGAAAAAAAAAACCTAAAAATTCTTCTCTTTCTAAACTTACAAAACAATTAAACTTGATTAACGTTTCAGAAGCGCAAAATGCTATTTTTCTGATTTAAATTCCGATTATAAAACTATTTTTCCTTTTTTTTTTATATTCCACGGTAAAAATAAAAAATAAAAAAAAATAATAATTAAATTTAATCATAAATTATAACCGATTCTAATTAATTTTCTATGACGTAAACAAACCAATTTTACGATGATTTAAAACCGTTAACCGACACGTAAAATGCAAAACTAAAATTTCCATTTAATAAAATGTGAATTAGTAATTTTTCTAAACGGTAAATTACCATTTAAATTTTATTTAATAAGCGAAAAGTTTGATTAAAGTAATAAAACGACGTGTTAATAAATAACAATTTACGCACAACTGACGTTAGAAAAGCTAAAAGTTAATTCATAAAGTGTTTAAAGGGGGGAAAAAGGAAAGAAGTGTTATTATAAGAATCTGTTACAGTGTTATTAAAACCCGTTAAGAATAAGCGAATAGTGAAACAGGTAATACGACCGACAATAAACGTCACATATACAGCCAAACTAATTTCCTAAGTTTGTCAAGTTAAATTACGTTCAACTCTAAACTGAATGACGTTACTCTACATAATATAGAGTCAATTAATAAGCTGCATGTTCGCATTAGAAGCGAACTAATTCTCCTGAAGGATGTCCGTTTAGTTTCTGGGTCTATACTCTGACCAGGAAATTAGTTATTTGTGATAAATAACTTCCTTTCTCGATATTTTTGACACTTTTAACCGTTTCTCAATTTTGTCTCGTAACTTTGTGTTAATATGGCCGAGTTAAACATAAATTCCGTCTTTGTCTTCGATTTAATTATCTCTGGTAGAAACTGCGGCTCAAAACTTTAAAATTCGATTTATTTCGATTATCTGATGGCGACATTTTTTGCATTTTTATAGTTGGAACGATTAAAACTTTTAACGAACGAAGTTAAGAATCGACTTAACGTAATAACTTCTTAAGAAAAAAATCAAAATTTGAGATCAATAATTAATTAAAATTAAATGATTAAAGTTGCAATCATTTTTTAATTAAGTTAATAATCGATTAATTAAAATATGTAACTTATATTTTTTTGATAAATTCTTTAGCCTATATAAGATCTCTCTAACTACGTTCCATAATAACATAAAGCTATAAAAATTATACAGGGTGGTTCAAAACTATATGACAGAAATGTAAAGGCAGGTAGAGGGGACCTAAATAAATAGATTTAGTATAGGAATGTGGGTGCAGCTTTGAAGTGCTAGCACGTAAGGCAGTATTAACAACAGGTAAGTGCAGGTAGGTGACAAGTAAAGACAAAGGAAAACAACATTTTTGCGGCATTTCCGCAACCACATTCCTACACGAAATCTGCTTATTTAGGTCCCCTCTATCTACCTTTACATTTCTGACATACAGTTTGAACCACCCTGTATAAATATATTGACGAATATAACAGCAAAATAATATTTATTCAATAATTAGACAAAAATCGACAGTCAATCATCACGTATACAATACATCAAACCATATATAATCGTCACTCAGCTTCCTCTAAACTCCTCGAATCAGAATTTCTTCAAAAGTTAGTCTCCAGAATGATTTTGTCGGTCATTCATTTAATGAATGCACTTCTCTAACAAATCTTTCTATTTATAACATAATGCATATAATCACAAGATTATAACAAGAACAATAAGCTTTGTAATCTTGAAATTCTTGTTAACGAAGTTCCGAAAACGAATCTAACCTTGATAATGCTGTATTGTTAAATTTATACAAATCTAACTTTGCCATTCATTCAATTCCTTAAATCGATTAAATTTTATAAAATTTATACAGTGATTAAATGAAAAAAAAATAAATAAATGAAATTTTCAAAAACAATAATGACAATTATGCAAAACTCATAATTAAAAATAAATAATGATAAGAAGAAGAAGAAGAAAAAGAATTAAATTTGAGAATAAGAGTTAAATAAATTAAAAGAAAAAAAAAGATATGCGTATTTTTAATAAACTTTAAAGAGGAAAGTGAAGAAAACTTATAAATTAAGCAGTCAAAAATTTGCAAACTGTAAAATTCAATCTGATGACCCGGAGGTTATATTTGCTTCTACGTTTTCTTCAAACTCAACGTTAATTAATAGTTGGCTGGATCACGATTTACTTTCTTTCTTTCTTTCATTACTCGCCTGCTACCACATAGAATAATCTAATTAATTAGGAGCGAGTCGCAGGTAAATCGCAGGTAATGAAGTTGTTTGTAAAGTACAATATGTCTTACCTCATTTTCCCGAGATGAAAAATTGATTTCGTTCTCTCTAAAATAGAAAAGTGTAATCTTACACTCGCTTATGATCTACAGTATTAGCGAGATCGCTTTATATAATTTTTCCTTGATTATATTTGTTAATTTTTTTTTCTTTATTTATTAAAAGTTTTTTTATTTTGTTTTAATGAAAACGGATATGTAATCAGTCATCAGTAGTTGACTAATTTAAATTAATTATCTTAATATTTGCATAATAATAAGTAAAACAATAACAGGTACATTAAAAAAAAAGTATTCTTTAATTAAATATTTTTTTTTTGGAAATTTTATTAAAAAATCTATATAAATTAATAGTTTATATAATGACATAAAAATTTGAAAATCATCAAAATTAATTTATAAAATAATTAAACAAGTTTTGTCAACTGAAAAACTCTATCGTGTGACATTTTATTAGAATTTATTTAAACTGTATACAGGGTTTCATCGATTTAGGAAGGTAATGGGAACATTGGAAACTGTTCGTTATGCAAAATACGTAAGCACGAAAACTAATTTTCCATTAATTCTATTGTAAAAATCTCTAATTGGTTCTTGGGTTCTAGAAAGTCACTGCTGTTTAACTATTGCTGTTAAAACATTCGAAATGCATTAATAATGCATACTAAAATATAATACTTAAATATTCTAAGTTGGTTTTTGGATAGCTTGCTCTATACAAGATTCTAATTCAAAAATAAATTCGAACTAAATACTTTTTTCTCCTTGATAAATATTTTATCTTTTTTAATAGCTCTTTAACTTCAAAAACATATATTTATCTCTATATAAGATGAAACATTTATTCCAATGAATCATTTTATTTGTATCTTAAAAAATGACTTAAGTTTTGTATCCAGTTCTGATGGATATTAGCGTGACATGTTAGGAAAATCTGGACTGAAAAAGTTATAAATAACGAATAATTAATATAATTTAATAATCTTATAGATGGAATATAAGAAATATAATATATAATGCAAATTTTTAAAAGATTAAAAACTATATATATATATATATATAAGTAAACATTGTAAATATCTAAAATCAAATAACTGTAAAGTATATTAAAAAATTTAAATTTCAATATACTTTAAAAATTCCATCGAAATAATATAAATGATCAATAAAATATGCAATGGTGATCCTTTTGATTTTGTTTTCTAGAGGTATATCTATCGAAATATTCCTCTAGAATTCATCACACGAGAATGTGAATCATCATCATCTTTTCAAAAATATTAAACATCCGAAAAAAATAAATAAATTTAGATAAGTGATATAGTTTTATTCCCGCCAAATATGAATTCTGGATTTATAGCCATGCCTTTCAATTCCAAGACAAAAAAGAAAAAAAAAATTGCTCCTGGTAAAAATAGGAAAATTTTCTTTATTCTTATAAATTTTAATGATGCAAAATTTAAAAAAATAATAATAATAAAATTATATATTTGAATTTATGGCCTTAATTTTATATTAAAAAAAAAAAAGAGAGAGAATGTTTCAATCATATACAAGTTATAGGTTTGGATACATTACTTGAAAAGAACATAATGGGCCAATAATTTTTTATAATTGTATATTAAAAATATATGCTTGAACAGAATAGATCTATAAGACATAATGGGCAAAAGAAAATTTTTCAGTTTAAAATATTTAAGGAAAAAAAATGATAACAATTTAAAAATTATCTTCATCTTATACCAAATAAATCAAGATCAACATCTTTGATTATAAAGAAAAATAAAAAAAAAATTAAACTGTGAAACAGTTCACCAGAATCATTAATAAGATTAGCAGAAACGAGAAAATTATATTAAAAAAAGAAGAAGAAGAAGAAGAAAAAAAAAACACCAAGATAAATTTAGCAATTACAGGATTTCGCTAATGAATGTAATTTAACGAGTTATGTTAATTTATAATATTTATAAATATTTCTAGAATTAAATTACTAGTAAATTTATTTAATATTTTAATACTAAGGCTCTCGTATAATGTAAAACATTTCCCATATCGCACTTCAGAGAAAACTAAATATATAAATTATTCAATGAAAAGATCTAATTAAACTCGTTGATTTAAATCTAATTAATTAATTTAACTTGTTTTAAAAATTTTTAAAAATTTAAGATTTTAGAATGATAAATCCGAAATGTTTCTTCTTTTACGATCGTGACTAATTATACGATTCCAAAAATGAATATAAACAACACGCCATTCTCTCGACATTTTTAGATACTGTATACTTCTATATTTATGGTTACCGTTCGAGTTTAACTCAGTTACAAAAAAACATTTCTGTTATTTTCCTAAATCACATTTATGATCGGCATTAAAAATATTACACATCTAAATTTCTAAAAGAATAAAAAATGTTTAATTCATCTCCCGAATGACGACATAAACGATAACATCAATATATAAACATATCAAATATGAAATTAATTAATAGAAAGATTAAACTAATAAACTTGAATTTAGAAATATTAATTAGTTAAATATTAATTTCGACAATATTATATTTAATCGAAAAGACTGCATTTTATTTATTTATTGATGAAAACACCCTACAGAAGTGGAAACGAGTGACCTCTCTCTCTCAGACAAAATTAAAGATATTGACAATCCAGCACTGCGGATAGCGATGCTTAAAGCAAAATGCAAAATAAAACAGCTAAAAAATTAGTAAGATCTGTTAAAAGTTTTTGATGTACGTGAGAAGAAAGAAGCCATTTTTTTTCCATATGATATACGCTGATAAATTCTATAGACTTACTCGAATTCATACATACGAATTCGATTAGTCTATAGAATTTATTCACTGCTTTTTTTTTTATAAGTTTACTTTTTTCTTATCACAAAAAACGTGTATAATTCTGTTTCGTTTCTTTCGTCACGACGATGAAAGAAACGAAAGAGAATTATACACGTTTGAATATTGTTAACTTTTGTTACATGTTGATATAAGTTAGTCTCATAACTTGTCTAATTTTTAATAACGTTAAAGCTAAAAAATCAGAGAAAACTATCATTTTTAGTTATAATTCACATCAAAAGTTTTGATTAAAAAAAACCTCTGAATGAATTATATCAAAAAATAATAATAATAATAAATTTTCGTTTCTTTCTATGAGGAATCGCACTTACTTGGATTATGATACGAAATATCGATCGATAATTATTAAGATTGTTAACAATATTATTTAATTATTATATATTTAATTGTATAATATCGTGAGAGATTATTACGATACGATGAAGGAGGAGAAATGATGAGAGAATAAGAAAATTATATCATAGAACTTTTATACTGTAAGAGCAAAAATTTAAGTTACTAATATGAAACGAAAATGCTGTAATTATAAAAACGATGTTCTAATAAAATATTTTGAACATTAAATGTATTTTTAATTAGATATAACATTTTCATTCGAAACATAAATGTTTTCAAATGACTGGAAAATGTTAGAAAGCAGATTAAAATCGACTTTACGCTTGTTTGCTTAAGCATACTTTTCATATTTTCGAAATACGTGAAAGTTTTATAGATTAAATAGGAATAAACTGGTAAAAGACTATATAATTACTGTATTTATTGTATAATTTTCCGTTGTTTACACGCAATAAATATACACTAAAGAGTTATGGAATGTCAGAACGTATCTATCTTCACAGCGAATTAAACTTTATTATCTAACACAAGTTTATCTTCTTATTTATTTGCAAATTCATGTTTAATGAAATCTCTTTTTTGTTTGAGTAAACATCCTAAGTTCTCAAAATTGAAGTAAAACATGCGAGACGATTTCTTTGAGAAGACGTTAAACATCTTTTCTAAAAATGCCAGTAATTGGCGACGAGTCCACGAAAATGTTCCAGATGTTATATTTTTTTTCTTTCTTTTTTGGACTTATTAAATGCTATAAAATTGTGAGGGTCAAGCAATTTCTTACACGAAAGAAATGATTAGTTGTAGGCTACAACCGAAATGAATAACCATAACAATACTTTATGAAACAGTCAAAAATTTGATTATTTGTGAGCAGACAAAATCATATCAACGTTAGGTATTCATTTTAAAGTAATTTTTAAAAATTTTTGCTTATTAAAATATGTAAATTTACCTTAAAAATTTAAAAAAAATGAACTTAAAAATTAAGAGAAAAAATACGATGCAACTTTCGAATCAAATGTACCATCAGAGATGAAGAAAACTGTGTCGTAATAAAGAAGAAAACAGTTCAAAAATCAAAATAACATTCAAGAAAGTGAAGAAAATATTAAGGAAAATTAACTAAATTCAGAAAATTTAACACGTAAGAGTAAACGTTGATGAACAGGAAAAAAAAAAAAAAAAATACAAGAATAGTTTAATCTTAACTCTGCAGAATGTTATGATACAAAACTTTATAATATATAAAAGTTTTGAATTATTTCTTAACTAAATTAATTCTAAAAATGGATTTTTGAGTTGGCTTTAATGAAATCTGAATATTTTTAAGAGTCGTAAGCGATGACACGAAAAATTAGAAATTTAAACTAAATACAAGTGAGACAGAGAATATAAAAATACATTTCGCATAAAGTAAAGCTTTCATCTCGGGAATATCACTCAAACCAAATAATAAAAGGAAGATAGCGTTTACTTTAAACAAAGGAATTTTCCATTAAAAGTTGTTTTCATTAAGATATTAAACAAATCACGAGTTCGTACGTTGAGAAACTATTTTCAGCATTTTTTATTTTTTTCTTCTACGTTCAAATGCGTGCCGTAATGTCACGAAATGGTAATTTAAAAATGATAGCCAACACAGAACTGAAACTAAAAATACGGTGTGTAGAAATATTTCTCAGATTGTTAAATATCAAATTAAATTAAACTTATTATAATTACGTTTAACTAACCAAAATATAATTAATAATTAAGTTAGCAATAATGATTTTGTATTTCGCGTATGGCATACTAGATTTCGAATTATGTCTCGTTTACGTTTTAAACGTAATTAAATAAAACAATTACGCATTTTTAAAATAATTAATTAATATATTTTTTTAAAAATAATTTTAAAAAGTTGACATTCGATGTGATAATTTATTTCGATTTGATGCAAATTAAATATTTTAGTGCCACCATTTCTAATTTTCTTTCCTTCTTTAAATCCTTTACAAACACTCGGAAAAAATTCTGATTAACGAAATAATTTGTAGGCGAAAATTTAAAAATGTAGTTTATATAAAAATTTAGATTTATATTAGATCAATCAAACTTAAAATACAATTAATTTATTAAATATAAATTGCATGAATTAAAGAAAAGAGATTGATAGAAATGAATGAAAATTCTTATTTTTTAAACCATATTTTTTTATAGAAATAAAATACAGATAAACGTTCAAAAATCCGGCAAACTCGGTACCTGAGGAGTGGCGAATTCTTGAATATGCCGGATAATTGAAGGTTTATATATATATGTTGTATATGTTTAATAGAAAATTACCACATTTACAGTCTTTTAAAGGAAAAAAAATAAACACTAAGTAAAAAGGAAACCAAATTTTGTTGTTCACCAACTAAATAAAATACAGTACAGATGGTTCTACAGAATTTTAATTCGATTTTAATACATGTAAGGATTCCGAGGATCTGTTTGTACTAAACAAAACAGATCCTCAGAATTTTAAATGAAAAAAGTGTAGAGAAATTTGAAAATACGCTCCTGAAATTCATGCCTGAATACTGAAGAATCCGGATTTTCGTTTGCCGGATTTTTGAATGTCAACCTGTATCTAAACGCACTTATTTAATGTATATCTGATGTTTATTCTTCCATAAGCTTTGTCAGAACTCAAATATAGTAAAGTATTCAAATTTCAGGAGATCATTCCTTGATATCCAAAGTATTAATTTAGCTTACTAATTTTGAGGATCCTACGTGGTCTGGTTACAAGATCGCAGCTGTTCGAAACAAGAATGGTGGTCACTTCAAACATTAAAATGTCAATATATTCATTTGTCACACGTGAATGATATTATATTATATCTTATATAATTACAAAATATCTCTACAGAGAATTTAAATTTTGCACGATCGCTTGTTTTTATTGAAAGTAGGCAAATTTTAATTTTGACGCTTCCACGTGTTTTCCCATTACAAGATGGCGGACGTTCAAAATTTTAAGAATAATAGTCTTATGACTTTGAAACTATTTTGTTGCATAAGAAAGATATGATTTACTTATTTTAAAGAATTTTTTAATAAAAAAAATGATTATAATATTAACTTATTTAAATTTTTGTAGTTTCAGATAAATTGGTAGTTACAAACTCATGTTTCAAGTAGTGTAACCGAGATTTTCTAAGAATGTAACAGTTATTATACAGAACAAAAAGCGATATATTTCAGGTATTTAAATTCAAGAAAAAATATTTTATTTATTATTATTCGTGTGTTAAACCGACCATTACTTTAAAAAAAAAAAAAAAAAATACGAGAAATGAAAAAGTGTAGGACATTTGTATAAACAAGGAGTCGTTTAAGAGACATTGCGAGACAAGCAGGCACAAGTATGAAATTTAAAACTCATCGTATAATAATAGTTGGTGTTATTTCAACTACTTATTCAGACTATCTAGTTTGAGAGAAACAAGTAAGCAATTCGCATCGTCCCAAGACGTCTGTAAATTTGGCAAGAAAGGGGATTAAGTTTCTATCCACCCGTTTTCTCCTTTCTAGTTTAATGGAGCAAAGACGATGGAGGAGTGAGCGATAATGAAGGTTAAGAAGAATTAATGGCGTGGATTGCAACGGAGCCTTGAACATAAAACCTCGTCCTACGTTGATTTATTAAACCGAGACGTACGGAAACTAACCTGGAGAAGAGTCGTAAAGCGACATTAGGGAAATGCCTTTTTTAATGCATTTCTTATGATAAGAGAAAGTATTAGGTATATGAGGTCAACTAATCAACAACTGCCTGAAAGTTCTTTTTGTATATTTTTATATTTTTAAAACATTCACTCCAAGATTGGTTTTTATTGCAAATGCAAAATATTGTTTTGTATAAGTTACAAATCTTTCTACACGTGTAAATTTAAACAGAACTTATTTTTCACAATAACTTACTTTTTCTCATATTTAAAAAAAAAAAAAATTCTTTTTTTATTAAATATACAGAACTTTTTAACCTGAAATATTTAATATCAGTCGTTCTAATTTTCTATTAAATCAAAAATTCCAGAAAAATTATAAAAAATTATTTTTAAATTCCTATATATATTCCCTTTGAATGCCTCTCCTGTTACTCGTTCCTCTGTTCTGCATCCAGATACCTCGATAATCAAATATAGAAAAACATTCAAATTTCAGGATGTCTTTCCTTAACACCCAAGGTATATTTCTATTAATTTTTTAAGGATCAGAAGTTGCAAAATGGTAGACAAACAAAACAAGAATGGTCATTTGAAAACATTAAAACATCGATATCTCTAAAACTGTTTGTTGCTTGAATTTTGGATATATTTTATAACAATGGTTGTATCTAATTATTTTTATCAATTATCTAGTTATCACGTTGTCTGCAAAATATTTTAAAAACAAATCATTTTAGAACATTCAAATTTTAGAATACAACACTTTTTAAGATATTCATATATCGATTTTCAAGCCTCCGAATGCTCTCTTTGCAACATGGAGATGTGTCGAATTTTTTAAAAATTGAAATTATCTGTTAGACTTGAAAAATATAATGATTCCAAAACTTGTAAAAATGGCTATAATAATAATAATAATTCCAAGCAGTAACAACTTTATTTAGATTTTCTTAAAGCATCAACCAGTATTTTCATTGTTTATTAATGTATGTGTAGTCTAGGAATGAACTGGCACTTTTTTCGTTGTAAGAAAGTTTTATTTAATACTGACTAATTATCGAAAATTTTAAACTCTCAAAGATAAATCTGAACAAAGATATTAAGTATCTTTTCTTCAAATTCAATAACTTATCATTACGTTAAGCGAAGCGTCTGATTGCTTGGGTGGAGTAGCTTATGCTGTAATGACAAAAGGCAATGAACAATTTTTTTTTAATAAATTGAAGGGTGAAGGAATGTCATTGAGATAAAGTCTGTTGATAACATTACAAAAATGGTAGAAGTATCGATACATCCTAGGAATGTGTAATATATGTCCACTTGTGTTCACTGAATGGATCAGTAAACATTAATAAGGCGAGTAAATATGAAAAATTCTCAATGAATGCAAACTAATTTACTATATATATATATTATAGATATTTACTTTTATGTATATACTTACATAAATACTTCTATGAGTAAATATCTATATAGGAAAATACTTTTTTTTTCCTTTATTCGAAAATATTCCGAACGTCCGAGATATTGAAGAACTGTCAATCATAAATTATTAGCCTTATGAGAGGGTTTTAGAATTCAGATTTGCAGAAAAAATTTCATTATACGAGTAAACAAACCGTTTTTTAAAAAAATATATTCTACATAAAACATGATATGTAAAAAATAAAGGTTAATTTTCCGCTTTAAATGATGCAGTTGATGATTAAGAACAACAGTTCTGCAATTCTAATGATCATATTACCACACTGGTTTATGGTAGTTTTAAATAAAATTAAAATTTGAATCTCCGAAAACTAAGAAGGAGGCTTGGTTCTATTCTGATCTCATGCTAGTTGGACATAAATCTCTCGCATCATCTCTAAAACACGACTGTTAGAAAGACACATCGAAAAGGTGTAGGCATCACGCACACTATTTCAATGCTAATAGAGGGTTCTTTGTGTAATCGTGGAAATAGAGGCAGTCAAAGCAATCCGGCCCCACCCACAGATAACAGGCCTCTATTTAATAGAGACGGACTACATGTACATTCCGTTGTTGCTGTCATGTACACCCTCATGCTGCCAACTTGAACCAGATGGATGGAAAGTGCTTGCCATTTCGAGACTATTTCAGCTGTTTCACTTCACAGACCTATTATTTTGGACTTAGCGAGCAATTTGTAACTTTCATCGCATATTTTACTTCAAATCTTTTTAATTTATCTGTATAAAAATCGTATTTCTTCCGATCCCTATTCTCATTCGGATTATTAAACTCTCAGCAGAGAAAAATATCGATATTTCATATTCTTTCAATGAAACTAACTCTTCAGAATTGTTTGATCGAAAATTTAAAATCGTAGTGAGGTCAATTTAAATTAAAATTCTCGGAATTTACCTTTTTATTTTTATTTTTTTCCTGTAATAAAGTAGTCGGAAAATTGTTTCGAAATTTTTAAAAACAAAATTATACTCCTTTGGATAACTTAATTAGCGAAATCTCGAAACATATCTGTCTAAACGCGAAAATTAATTGGATTTTATTACTATATGAACAATTAATTATTTTTCGCTTTAAAAATTTAATAAAGTATTAGATTTAATAATTAAAAAAATAGTTTTTAAGAAATCAGTTCTTGGGTAAAATCGGTTATTTAGAAAATTTTAATATGTTAAGAGCTGAAAATTCAGTCGCTCAGAATTGGTTTATAAACATATCAGACATTAAAAAAAAATAAGAAACGTGAAGGAAAAAACACAAAACTCTCTTTGGTTTTTTTTCGGTCTCCTCGATGATTTTATATTATGTTTGTTTATTGGTTTGAGGTGAGCTAAAAATGGCATAGCATGTGATTCAGCATCGCATTTCATTCTAGATTACTAGCTTTATGTTTCATATTTCTTATTTTTTTTTTTTTTTTGTTTTCGTTCTTTTCAGATACTAAATTTGATCTTTTTTTTTTTTTTATTTTAACCGAAGTTTTTGCAAACGTCGGTTTACTCTCTTTTACCTATTCAATATCTTAACCGAAAATATCATTTCAAAACTTGTAGAATCATAAAGCCTGTTGAGTTTCGGAATAAAATTGGTTGTTTCCCTGTCGTTATACACAGTTCACTTTTAGTAAGGAAGAAGGAAAAGGTCTAATAACATCTTGGCTGATCTGACTTGCGAGGGGAATGGGATTCAAATTGGTCGAATTCGGAATTTCCATAAAAAAAAAAAAAATTCGAGATTTGTTTATAATATCGAATTCCTTAGAGGAAGAAAGTAATTCGGAGAGATTATTCAGTTGTGTTTTTTATATTAGTTTTCTCTTTGTTTTATGATATTTTCTTTTATCAAGTTGAATAATAAGTCAAGTATCTGTTTCTTATGTTTACAAGTGTTGTTAAAGTGTTAAGGCATTAACAGGCAACACGGTCGATATACAGGATTTAAGAATAAAAATTAACTGATATTTTTAATGCAGACAAGCTGGTAGACCTAATATTACATTGCAAATAGTTGTATGATAAAATATATGCAGTCTAATTATGCCAACTTTCTCTTAGAATAATTACATTTTTAAACCATAAATTCTATGCATATATTCAACCATTCATCGCCATTATTCGTTTCATTATACTTATTTATCTTTAAAAGTTAAAGTTTATAATAATTTAGACTTATACTAGAGTTTTATTAATATGAAAATGCAACCTTTAAGCGATATTTAACACATCGTTAGCTAATGAACTTCTTGATATTTTATGATGACTTATAACATCAATTTTGATTTAAGATATTAAGTTTATATTAAAATCCTGATTAAATCGAATAAACTCCATAATTTTTCCTGTAAACGAAACTTTACCGACAGACAAGTAGTGGGACCAGTAAGAACATCCGATACTTCATTCAATACGAATAAAATCTCAAGGAATTTGATTTCGGAAAGAAATCAATATTTGTTTCTCTTCAACTGTCAAGTAATTACTTTAAAATAAAATCAAAGTTTCCGAAATTTCATCTCTAGAAAGCGAAATTTCTTCTTTCGACATCTGACAACGAATTCGGTAGAAATTTTATCGATTTTTTTTCTGAATAACTTGTAAATAATTAGTTATAAACAAAGTAAATTGGAGAGCAGCAATAATGCATTCAAGCCGCTTTCATTAATTGTATCAAACTATTAAAAGTATTTTTTTTTTTTTTTAATTTTATTTAAAACGAATATCGTACACTTAAGTAATGTTTATATTTCGAAATCCAAAGAATTAATCATTTATTTTAATTACGATTATTATTATTATTATTATTATTATTAAAATTTTAATTAGGTTACTTAAAAGCTATTTATTAACTGAACATTTTTAACTATTAATTAACAATGCTTTCAATTAAAAATTTAAATAAATCGAGAACGTATGAATAATAAAATAAAGATTATTATTTTAATATAAAATTAGTTTTATCGCATG
>WUQG02042514.1:0-10610 GCA_011317285.2 Androctonus mauritanicus | reverse complement strand
TAAAAAAAAAAAAATTGTACTAATCATTCCTTCCGTAGCAAATTTGATATGATTTACTTCGTGGCTACTTACTTTAGTTTGAGAAGATCCTTCCGCAAGTGAAAGGAATATAATAATCAACATCGGCATTCCGATGTAAAATCGGAATAGTATCATAATGGCTGAAAAATTCGCCATCCTAGAATGTTGGTTAATTTCGCAACATCCTAAACGCTCCCATTTTTCTTTTCTTAAACGTCCTAATTTTCTTTTCGATAATATTTATATAATTCATTAATATTAATGCTTAACATTTCAAAAAACCGAGAAAAAAAAACTGGTTCGTAATAAAACTACTACTTAAACACCGAGGGCAAATTTTCAATTTCACGGACGTTCTTCATTCATCGTAAGGAGTGCTTAAGTAAGGTCAAATCAAATTCATTGATTGACTCTTCTCTACACAATTTCTTTTTTTGTTTTTTTTTGAATGACAAACATCTCAAATAAAACTTGCTAATTGGAGTCAAGGTATATGAATTTAATTAAAGTAGGTTTGTTTTTTTTTCTGACAGAAGTCAAAAATGGAAACAAAATCGTAGCGGAATTTTTTTTTTACGTCCTTCCGCGTATGATGCTAACTACACTTTCAAATCCGTCAGTAATGAATTTTTTTTTTTTTTTTTTAAACCGGTGGAGAATGCCGGTGTAAGAGATGATTCAAAGAGATAGCTGTTACAGGACAGTACAGTACATGTAAGGTTGAGAGGTCATACGATGAATAAACGATTTTGAATACGTAACTATGAGTGTAATTTGTTTTGATTCGATGTGTGGTGTTGAATTATAAGATGAGGTGGAGCAATTTTATAAATTTTACGGCTGATTTTCAACCGAATTTTTTTTTTCTGTTTTATTTATTGCAAAACTGTGTGCGAAATGTTTTTTTATCCTTCTTGCTCTTTCTTTTCTTTTTTTTCTTTATTTTAATTTCGTTCACCTTTCGATAAATGTCTGGGCCTTTCAATTATTGATTTTAGGTCAAAAGATGATTCCTAACGATCCGAATCGAATTATTATTCGGTGTCTGATTATTATGTGTTGAATCTATAATTTGAAAGTTTTTGGAATGGTTGATGGTTTGAAATCGAACTTTAAATTAGTTCGAATCTTTCCCCATTGCCATTGACTCTAACTGGCATTTATCATTTCAAAACCGTCAGATTAAATATTGATCTCATATTTGTAATCCCTCTTTTTCAAGTGTCATTCTAAAAATATTAAAAGATACTCAAACCTAGAATTACAGCAACTTTTAACTTTTCTATTTACGATGGCGATCAGTCACCAATTTTTATCCATACTTCAGTGGGAAAATGCATTGGTTATATGTAATTTCCATATGCTTTCATGTGCTTTAAAAAATCATATGCATTCCCTATTGAAAAACTTTACATACACCCCCCCGCCCCTTCTCTTAGCCCCATTGGATATTTACTGGCTTGCCAAAAGTGTATTCATCAATGTCATCTGCTGGTCTAAAAATCAAATGTGTTTTAAACACAAGTGAAAGTTTTCTATCAAGAGACCACATCTGTTTTAGATACAGAAAAATGAATTTAATTCAATGTAAAGTTGTTATTCTATCTAACACATCTGCAGATCTTTGTTGCATAGAGTGAGAATATTATCTATATATCTAACACAAGTGCTTCCATCTAGGAATAAATTTTTAAGTTGTATTTATTTTTTTCCTAAGAGGAAAGCTAACCAGTATCACTTTCTTACTTCAATTATTGTTGTTGTTATGAAATTAATGTTTTCTTAATGATAGCAGAGTTATAGATGTTATTTTTCTTGTTATCAAAAATTTAGAACTCAACTAATTGTCTTAATCTGATGTACAGGAAATTAAAATATTAAAAAATTTCATAAACCTATCAATTTTTAATTCAAAAAATATTTTTCTTCAAAATAGGAAATTTTTTAATATCTCTTATCTCTAAAAATTTCAAATGAATATGACAAGCCATAAATTTCACAGAATTTTTTGAAAAACTGTTAGTCCAAATTAGCATAGAAGTTACTAAAGTTGGCTATCAGTTTGTTAATGTATGAATTAAATTCATAACCCAAGGATTACTTGTACAAAAAAGAGAAAAAATTGATTAAATGGGACTTTGGGTTATTTCATTTAAATATTACATTATTTTATGTTTTTAGATGAAAAATTGATAGTCTCATTTTATCCCTTTTACCACTTCAAAGTAGAAAGGATCAAATGGGATTAAAAATTTTTAGATAGATAGATGAATGTCACTAAGTTGTCAAAAATTTAAATAGTTTTGATATTGTTGTTTTTTTTTATTGAACATTTCTTTGTTGAATAGCAATATCAAAACTATTTAAATTTGTTATGACTTGGTGATATTTATCTAGCTATTTTAAAAATTTTTGATCCCATTTGATCCTTTCTATTATTGAAGTTGTAAAAGGGATAAAATGAGACTATCATTTTTTCATCTGAAAACATGAAATGCTATAACATTTAAATGAAACAACTTAATTCACCTCTTTTTAAACCTGTTTTTAAGAAAACAAATATAAGGAGAAAAACTGTGCATGTTTTTTGTAAAACTCAAATAAAAATACTGCAGTAATCTGATTATAATGCAATGTTTATTTCTTTTTTAATTAGCAGTTAAAGAATAGATATTTTGTATTTGAACTTTTGAAATAAAATTAGTTATATATAAGATGGGATTCTTTAGATGAAGTTTCCCGTCTTGTAATATAATAATAATGCATTAAATGCTGTTTAGATTAACAATGAATTTTCTGGTGATGTCATTTTTACCAATTTTTCTGATCATAGTTTAATTAACCTATTGAATGCATTTGATGTTGGCAGATGTCAAGGAAGTAGGACAAAAAGCAATAAAAACACGAGTTAAAAAAATTCAATCCTGATTTTATTAATTGAGCTTTTGCAAATTGGCTTTTTTGTGTGTATTCATTTAAAATATATCCTGACAGTGATTCCTAAATTTTTTCAGTTGCTAAAATATTTTTTAAATTATGTATAAACAAACATTGTTTATATTTGAACAATTAAATAGAATTTGAATTTTTTTTATTTTGTTCTGTTGATTTTATAGTCTGATTTATCAAAGTTATCTTGATTATGTGATTCAATAAATGATATTTTTGAAATTTTTAGACAAATTAAGTTTTCATGAAATGAGCTATAAAATGCTGAAAATTAAAAAATATTGTAGATAATAAGAAAATAATGGTTAATTCTCTTAAAATGAATTAAAATATACCTTAATCATTCATTTTTTTATTATAATTTCACTGAAATTTAGAAGAAAATTGTGAAAAACAAAATGTAAATACCTTTAGGCCATTTAAAGGAGCATGGCACTTTTATTGCTTTATAGCAGCCAATTGTTTCCTGAGAAATTACAGCCAAGTGTACTTTGCATATGGATGTGTGCATTGGGTGCTGAGCAACAATAAACCATTGCAGTCCAATTAGAGGAAAAATCTATTCATTATAGCTCTTTTATGTACGAGATAACACCATTTTTGTATATGTTAGAATTTTTTCATACAAATAAAAAAATTTATAAAAAATATTGCTAAAAATTATGTAAATGAAATATGAAATATTAATAAAAATAACAATATTTCAATGAATTCATGTAACTATTTAAATAATTATATAATGAAACTTCATTTAAACAAAAGTTACATAAATTGCGGTTTTTTATAATTTCTGAAAATTTCAGCCAAATTTTTCATTCATGACTCATTTGTTCACTATCTAAAAATATCAATTATTTCATTGAATGGGTAAAATTGTTTTCTCAAGATCCCATATATGGAATGAAAAGTCATGAAAAAAAGTAAAATTTGAAACAAATGCTTACATTGTTAGAAAGAGAACCAAAAAATGCAATAAATAACAAAAATTTCAAAAGATTTTGTTGAAAGAGATTTCACAATTTTAATTTTTGTATTTTTTTTCATATTAGGCTTGATTTCAAAGCATTGATGGCATCCAAGAGATTAATAATTAAATTAAATAAATTAAGAATGGCATGATTTATACTTTGGTCTTATTCAATAACCGCTTTCTCAATTGCTTTGACTTTTTATTTTAAGCTTCTCAATATAAATATAAATAATAAAGTAAATTCAAAAGATTTTATTCAGAAACGTTTTCAACGCTCTCGGCGTCTTCCTCAGCTACATAAGAGTTGGTTTCCAACTCTTATGTAGCTGAGGAAGACGCTGAGAGCATTGAAAACGTTTCTGAATAAAGTCTTTTGACTGCTAGAGGGCTTCTGGGTATATTAATTATAGTTTTGTGTTGTTGTGCAGTCTGTTTGAACATTTCTTATAAAGTAAATTCTTTTGGCAGATAAAATTTTATTCAATAGTTGAACAAATGATATTTCTACATTGAGTAATTGATTTATTTTATCAATAGTGAGATAGCTTTAAATGAAAAATGAAAACTATTAAACATACAGCAGTACCTCAGTTTATGAGTTTAATTTGTTCCGTGACAGAGCTCATAACTCAAATTACTCATATGTCAAATCAATTTTTCCCATTGAAATGAATTGAAATGCCATTAATCCATTCCTGATCCCCCAAAAACACCACATTTTTTGTTATATGTTTTTAAATAAGAAAAAATGTGCTTATAAATAATGAATATTGTATAAAAACACAATACAATAAAATGTATTGTAAGAACCTGGTTTTATTAGGTATAATGTACAGCATTTGCCATTGAGATCAGACGACTTGAAGATATTAGAAACATAATAGCTGAGTTGTATTTCTCTTTTTAATACAATATTGTGAAATTTTATCACAATTCTGTAAATCAATTTTATTACAGTACTTAATGAAGGTCTCTCATGCACTGTTAACCCCTAGAATTCTAGAACCCTCTAGAATTTGTGTAAGATTTAGTGCCGCTAGGCCTAATCGTTTTTTATCCGTATTTTATTTTATTTTTCTAGAAATATGAAAGTGCTGAAAAAATTCTAATCTGTCAGAGAAGTGTACAGTATTAATACATATATTATATTTTGCTGTTGTTAATTTTTTTTTACATTAATTTTTATTTTATTTTAAATGGCAGTATTAAGGGGTTAACAAAGATCTGTCACAGGGGCAAAGCAAGTGTTGTCCAGTGCTGATTTTATGCTCCGGACAGCAGTTACTTTGCCGCTAGCCACTGCTTGTAACCCGAATTTTAGCTCTCAACTCAAAGCAAGAGAGATTGCTCGTATCTTGAAAAGTTCTTAAGTTGAGGTACCACTGTATTTGCATATCATATCCCATTTGAAATGGAATAAAAGTAATAAGAAACATTTTTATATTTTCATAACTAATATGGATAATCCCTAATGTAGAATATGATTATTTTCTGGTAATCAGATCCATAAATCAAAAATACTTCACATTATATCTATTGATTGTTCATTGTTGTTTTCTTATTCAGTTTGATAAGCAATTTAATAAATAAATTAAATTTAAATTTATATAATATTGTATATGCATGTTATTTTCTGATATTAATATTGACTTATTATTTTACAAACAGTAAACTGAATTAATTAGGGCAAAAGAAACAGTTCATCAGTTTCAATAGTGGAAGCAACAGTGCTAGGTTTATTAAGGAAACTATTCAGTTTGATCTGCAGAAATTTTTTCATTATAAATTTCTCCATAATGAAATTGGATTTGCTAAATTAAACAAATAATCAACATTTAAATGTAGATCTTTCAATATTTGTGCCATTTTTTCAAATTATTGCATTGCATCATTTTTTTTTTGGTTAAAGATTAAAATCATTTTTTTCAACACACATTTTTTGGAAGATTATTGGTCTGGTTCAGTTATATATATATCATACTTCTGCATCTCACTGGATGGATATCAATTTCCATTTAGTTGTTATTGATAAGTTCATCTGCACAATTTTTCTTCATTTTCAAACTCATAATCAAATTGTTGTGCAAGAAATATAATCCCTTTAATAATTCCTTTCATTTTCTTTTTTTTTTACAAATTTTTTTAGCATGTTTTCCTATATGCATTTTATGCATTCAATAGTGGCTTCAGCTTTACTTTATTCTTATGTCCTTTAAAATTTTTTTCTCCTTCAACTGTAACAATTACCAATGAAAGATGTTTTCAAATAATAAGTTTTGAAAGTAGCTTGGTTCCATGTCCATTGGCTGTGGAACATATGGGTAGGGATGCAATGGATGCCTTGATTCTTTACATATTTTGATACTTTAAGCTGATACTTTGATATTTTTATACTTAATACATCTATTTTGATATTTTCTGAATATCAGTATTTTTCTTTTGATATTTCTTAGTATCAAGAGAAATTTAATATTTGATGATGATAAATTTGAATTTTTAATATTAAATTAGTTCAAACACTATACAACAAAATGGAATACACAATTACACAACAAAATTGACATTATTTTTTGTTTAATCTTTTTAATGATACCAATAGCAGCATATAACTGCTCTTCAAAAAGTCAGAAAGATTGACTGCTCATGTTTAAATCATTCTGATTCTATAGATTAATTTTTTATTTCAATCTAAAATTTTTCAGATCAGTATTATAACTATACAGAAAATTCTGCAATATGTGAAAATTTTATTAATTGTGAAGAAGTTTTGAAGGAATTTTTCTATGCAAATTAAAACCAAAATTTCTTATAGTCAGATTTATATATTTTATAATATAAATATCATATAATAATAGTTCCATTAAATTAAGTTAAATAACATAACCATCTTCAGTTTTTTGATTGCTACAAGAATACAATAAGGATAAGAACAATAATTTTAAAACATACTAAAATTCCATAGAACAAATTCAAAATTACATAATAAATTTAAAAGTGCTATATAATATATAATTAATAATATACAGAATTTTTTTTACATGAAAAGATTAATATTTTAACAAAAAAGTATACATAGTAATTTATAATTTTAAATAATTACAATAATAATAATATCTCAATAAAACAGCACTATGAGCAAGTCTTACACATCAAAGTTTTTTATTCATATAATGTTTTCGGACTTTGGGTAGTCCCTCTTCAGTACATACATAGAATAAAGCTAACATAAAACATATAAAACAGAGTTCTTATGCATTCTGTAGAACTTTTCAAACATTTAAACCATAGTTCCGGAATCGTTAAAATCCTACATCACCTGGTGACATTGGATTTTAACGATTCCGGAACTATGGTTTAAATGTTTGAAAAGTTTGAAAAGTTCTACAGAATGCATAAGAACTCTGTTTTATACATTTTATGTTAGCTTTATTCTATATATGTACTGAAGAGGGACTACCAAAAGTCTGAAAACGTTATACGAATAAAAAACTTTGATGTGTAAGATTTGCTCATAGTGCTGTTTTATTGAAATTTCAAAGAATAGCAAGTAGAATTGGAATAATAAAAATATCACAAGAGTGCTATGATATTTTAAGCATTAGAGAAAATAAGTACTACAATGAAACAGTTATATTATTATTTAAAGCATACTTCCATGCTTTTCAGATAATCTCACTAGACTGATCATTTATTATATTTTTATATTTAGTTATTTTTTGGAATTTCTAATGATTTATGGAGCAAAACCCTCTTCTAAATGATTACAAAAAGACAATTCACTATTTTTAACTAATTTAGGAAAAAAAAAACTGATTTATCCAAGGAGAAAAATTGGGAGTATATATAATCTCTATCTTTAATAAATCTCTGAGATAAATGAAGAATATATTAGATTCACAAAAATGGAACTTAAATCAAAGAATAGTCAAACACAAAAATGATATAAAAATGCTACTATGAAGACATGATTTTATGAATTGAGAGAACAATGGATGAGTATATAAGAATGTAGCAAGATGGTTTTATGAATATATTAGGTCGAATCATAAATAACTTCCGTTTTTTTTATCATACATTTATTTTGCTTTCATTAAATAACAAAATTATATTAATTTATTATATATTCATCACTGTTATGTATGACCTTCTCCCATCTTCCTGGCAGTTTATCAATTCCTTCCTTGTAAAATGTGATTGGTTTGGACTGGAAGAAATTTTCAACAGCCTGATTGACTTACTCTTCAGAATTGAAGGTTTTTCCATTCAAAAAGTTTTGTAAGGAACAGAAAAGGTGGCAGTCTGTTGGGGCAAGGTCCAGGGAGTAAGATGTGTGTGGTAAAACAGATCATCCAAGCTCAAGAATTTTTTCTTGAGTCACCTTTGCTGTATGTGTTCGCACATTGTCGTGTAAAAGAATGACATTTTTGCGATTGATGAGTGCAGGACGGTTTTTCATGGAGTTTCTCTTTAACTCTTTGCAGTTGCTGAAAGTATCTATCTGCGGTAATCGTTAAGTTTGACTCAACAGCTCGTGATGAATTATGCCTCAACAATCCCACCATACACACAATAAAATCTTTTTGCCATGGATGTTTGCTTTTGGATCTACAAGGGGTGGTTGATCCTTATCAAGCCACTGTTTTTTGCGGACGATATTGTCATAGGTAATCCATTTTTCATCACCTGTTATAATCCTGTTTAAAAAAAGGCTCAATTTTTACCATGAGAGCAGACTTGACTGTTCTTCTTGCGATCTTCTTTATTCCATTCATTGAGATTGTGAGATACTCATACTTTTAACTTGCTGACTTTCCCTAATTTCTTCAGGTGGCGGTTAACAGTTGATTGTGAGGTATTCAACCTTTCTGCTATTCCTTTTGTTGAATGGCATGGATTTTGCTTCAATATTGCCTTTAAAAGGTTGTCGTCAAAGTCGGAAAGACATCCTGTCCTTGGTTCAACTTTTAAGGTCGTATCTCCAGAACGGAATTTTACAAACCACTCTCTAAATGCCCAATCAGTTATTAGTCCTTCATCATATACACTGCATATTTTTTTAGCTGTTGCTTTAGCGCTATTGCCTTGTTTAAATTCCCAAAGCATTAAATGCTGAATATGCACTTTTTGACTCTCCATTTCAAAGTTTAAGAAAAACAGTTTAATGTAATGTGCACCACACAAAACAGTTGACAGAAGACTAACTGAACCCTCATCTATATAATAAAAACAAAAACTCATTTGTCCCGGTAACTCAGAGTGCATAGATACAAATAATAGATTCTACCTAGCTGCATCGGAAGTTACTTATGACTCGACTTAATACTATAACTCTCAAAAAGGCTTTTTGGCTTAAAATCATATTATGTCTGTTGTATCAGATGTTATTTTGATGATGTATATTCTATCCTGTAGTTTCCTGCATATTATATTGATATATTTCATCTTGTTATTGTTATCTGTATGTGGGTTGCTATATATATTATTACATTCAAAAATGGCTCTAGGATTCTTATTGTTGGTGCTGTTATGTGACAATACAGTGAATTTAAAATTTTAATGGATGTTCTATTATGTATTCTTATGTTGAACTGAAAATAGTTTCTTTTTATCCAAAAGTACTTTTCTAATTAAAATTATGTTTATTTGTGGTTCTGGTAAGTGTGTATATTTCTTGATTCGTCTGTCTCCTATGTGAAAAATAAACTTTCATTCATATAAAAAATAAAAATGTGTATACAATAAACATGCTCTTTTATCTAAATAACTAGCAGACCCATGCCCGGCATTGCCCAGGCAAATAATTGCATTGGATGACATTCAGGATTTTTTTTCAATGGAGTCTGAAAATCTTTCCCATATAGATATGTTTTCCTATTTTGAAATATGTGCCCTTCTCAAACAATCCCTTCTTTATTTGTTTCTTTCTCTATTAGAAACCAGTCGATTTGTTCGATCTTTTAATGTTTCATTTTCCCAAGTAAAACGCATTCGTTTAACATTAGAAGTTAATTTACCTAAATAGGTCTTTCTTTTTTGTGGCATTATGAAATGTATACAACTGTACGATATACGAAAACATTATATCAAAACACGTGAAACAACAGTTATAGTCTCAAACCAAGAACATAAAGAAATATGTGAATTAACCTCAAATACAGATTCTTCTTTAAAATAAAAACTTACATAAAAAAATAAAATAATCCATTGATTGAAAAAAAGATGATAGATTAAATAATAAATCAGTAATAACATAAATAATTTGATAATTTTTATAAAATTCTGTTGTTGTAAGTCAAATGATTTCATTGCTATGGCAATAACAGTTTCATTTCTCTACATGTAATGATAGTAACAATCTTAGGTTGAATTTCCTAATGCCCCTTATCTTGCCTTATAATTGAACATACACGCACAGATATTTTAGATTTATATGTATAGCTATTATATATATATATATAGATTAGATATATTTCTAATAGATCATGGCTGCAAATAACACGTGATCATTAAGCCTAACCAAAGTTTAACTTAAGTATATTAGGCTAAATAAAGTAATGTAAGCTATAATCAATAAAAAATTAGAGAAAGGTTTAAAAAAAAACTTAAAAACCGTTTAATACGAAATCTGATGTTCAATTATTTAACAAAATAATATACAGCACAATATTCT